>JAGKRZ010000386.1:0-22741 GCA_020002355.1 Intubia oerlemansii
TTGGGGGGGGGGGGGGGGGGGGGGGGGTGGTTAAGTAATACCTAAGCAGACAAAGTTCCTTGCACGCGAAAATATGGAAAAGACACGAATATACTTCGGACCCGAATTACCCGCAATATACCTAGCGAGATTGTACACATGAACAGCACAGCATAATGCTTCCTCTCAAACTGTCCATGACACCCCCACACCTCTATCTGAATGGAGCGGTAAGGCTTTTGACCCCATTGTTGTTCTAGATCACAACTGGATACAACCCACGTGCGGTCCGACAACGGCCCGGGGTGAGCAATTAGATGTGTATGTGAAAAATGTTACATACGGAGCCTGAAGAATTGTATGCCGTCAGCAATAATGCAATTTCACGAAAATCAAAACACAGAAAGAAACAGAAACTTCCGACGTGGAAAGTGGCAGAAGGTGCCTTCGAAAAAAAATGTACACTGGCATGCAACAACGGAAGGTACGAGGCGTTCAAGATGCAAGATGCCAAAAGAGGAAACATCCCATTCGGAAGCCATGTGGCAACCTCTCCTTGGCCCGTTGCAATGCTATACCTCCTTCCGTATTTGGACCCCAGTTGTATCAATGGGCCGATGCACGTTCATCGTTCTTTCCTGGAGCATCTGTCCAAAAGAGGAAACAACGATCCTCACGATGGTTACAACGGCAATTCTGCCCTTGATCTGGAGAGCGTTTGGGAAAGAGCAACCCTCGTTGGCCCTTCAAAGGGGAAATACGTTGCTTGTTTTGTGTTTTACAGGGAAAGTGCATCCTATTGTGGATCTTCGCTGATGAAGGTATGGCAGGCACGATGGACGTCAAAACAGAAGCAGAGGGCGATAAAAACAAGAGGACTTCCCACGGCTCCTCGTGCAGCTTTTTCTTGTTTATACCTTTTTTCTCTATCTTCCATCCTCGCCGCCATCCTGCTTTCGTCTTTTCCCACCGCCGATATTTTTTCGTGAATCACGCCAGACCTATATTCCTTTTCTTTTAGAACCTATCTTCTCCTTGTCTTGTTCATCTCCGGAGGCACAGACTCCTCATCAGCTCCGGTATCAAAGCGCGCCCATCCGTCTCACTCGGCAGCCTCTCCAGACCATCTCGTCAAGGTTGGAAGAATGTCGTCCCAGCCCAAGCCCAAGCCTGAGCCAGAGCCAAAGCCCGACCCTCAATTCCCCAATCCTTGTGGTAAGTGGCTTGCTTCCGCCATTTCGTACTTCCAGTGGCCTCTCCCCGACAACCCATTTCCCGACATCCCTACGCCGGACATCCCCTGGCCGTCTATTCCGGATATTCCGTGGCCATCCATCCCGTGGCCATCCATCCCATGGCCCAATATCGACTGGGGAAATATTCTATGCAAGCTCGTCTCATGGCCCAAAATTGAGTGCCTATCGTGCCTGTGCCCACCCAAGCCACTGCAGTTCTCCGAGGCCCCTGAAGTAAGTTGGGAGACTGATCTGGTCCACATTTTCTAACAAATCCTAATTTTTGCTGCAGAAATGTCCGGCGACGAGCTCATGAGAAAAATACAACAGCTCGTTGCAATCGCGCAAACGGTGCAGATTCTTGCCAAGCAGATCACCGATCTGTGCACGTTTGACGCCATCCGCCGCCTTTTCTACTTTGCCTTTTACTACGCGCCTCAGTTCAACCCATTTGCTTGGTTCGAGGCACTCCAGCGTGTTCTTGAACAACGACGGGCGGAAGGCAGCTTTTGCGATTACTTTGGAGGTGGTGGTAGCAAGCCGGGCGACAAGCCAAACCCTCCGGACGGAGGTGACAAGCCCAACCCGCCCGACGGTGGTGACAAGCCGAAGCCCCCTGATGGTGGTGACAAGCCGAAGCCTCCCGCTGGCACGAAGCCCCCCGTGACTGCCAGTGGCAAGAGCGACAACGAGGACAATGAAGATGCGACCGTCAATGTGACAGTTGATGCGGAAGGCCTTCACATCACGGAAGAAAACAAGGAGGCCTAGTCGTGAGCAACCAAAATCGCTGCGGCGGAGCTTGATTCGACAGCCCAAAATTCAAGCTTGGCTGTGCATGGTTCGCTGGTGCGATTGCGTCCCACATCAACCAACATGGGCCGTCATATTTTCCACACTGGTCATTTTATGCTAGAACAAGATGTATAGCGACAATTGAGAAGTACACATTGAATTGCTTGATGTTTATGGTGCCGCATGCATGCAGGGCAGATGAATAGAAGTACGTATATGTATATACATTAAGAGTGAGACATGTAAGCCATCACGTAGCTACACGGACAGATTCTGGCCGTGTTTGAGCACCATTAACGATTGTGCTCGCCCTGCTGTCCCAGTCGGCAGTTTCCGTTGGGGTGCCTGGCTTCTTGGGAATAAGGTCTTCAGGCACTTCGGCAGGAAGCTCAACGGGATCCATGGGGATATCAGCAAGAAGTTCGACAGGAGACGTAGACGGAATGTCAGGAGGAGTAGCCGGAGTCGCAGAAGTATTAGGAGCAGCATCTGTCTCTGATTTGTTTGGCTGCTCATCGGTGGTGGTGGCGGCGGCGGCGGGCTCGCCAGCGGCACTGCTCTCGTCATCATCGTCTGGCACAATCGGAGGCAATGGACGCTCCGACCAATGGACCTGGCCATTTTTGGGAGGGGTCGTTTGGGGTTGAGAAGCCGCTTGACCCTGCTGGGGTTGCTGAGGTTTCTGAGTGTGTTGAGTCTGCTGAGCCTGCTGGTTTTGCTGCGCGTGTTGGTTGTGGTGCGCATTGGACTCGCTGTTGGTCGTCTTGCGCCAGAGGCTCGAGGGCTTGGGGATAGGTGAGCTAGAGGTTGTTGTGTCGCCTTTGGGCGCCCACGGCTTTGGGAACCGTAGCAGAGATGGGCGTCGCGACTTTTCCTTGTCCAGATGCTTCTCTGGCGGCTTTTCCCTGTCCGTTTTGTCCATTGGCTTTTCGGCCTCAACCTCCTTTTCTTTGTCCTTTTGTTTTTCCTTTTCCTTCTCCATCTCCTTCTCCATGTCTTTGTCCTTTTCCTTTTCCTTGACCGCTTCCTTTTCAATGGACAGAGCCAAGGATGACACGGACACCGACGGCGACAGCGGCGAGGGGGCAGATGCCTCGCCCAAGAAGGCGGGCTCTGGAGGCTCCAAGGGACTCAAGGGTTCATTCGTATCACGGCTTGAATGATGGTCGTGCTGCGACTGCTGGTCGTGAGACGACAAGAGAGGCGCCTGCGAGCCAGATGTCTGGGGCCGTGCTGACGATGGCCGGACGAGGGCCTTGGGCCGGAAGATGGACAGCGAAAGGGGCTTGCGAGAATGCGAGTGTGAGTGTGTGGTAGCAGGCGCAGGAGCAGGGGTCGTCGTTGACGAAGAGGGCGCTGTCACGGAGCTGGCCGATGTTGCAGTCGTCGCTGTCGTCGCCGACGTTGCCGTTGCCAATGTGCTCGTCGTTGCTGGTGATGTGCTAAAGCTTCCCGTGTCCCGCGCCGAGGCTGCAGCCGACGCGTCTGACTGGCTACCCTTTCTGGCGTCGGCCTGGCTGCCACGCCGCGCTCGCTGCTGGGAGGACGATACCGCTACTGGGACGGGGGCCGTGGTCGATGATGATGACGACGAGGGGAGGATGGCGGGCACGGACGCCGACGTTGGCAGTGTCGAGGGTGTCGACGATGTCGGAGCCTCGACGATGGGAGTGGCCATGGGCGCAGGCGGGACAGTCTGCGTCGACATGGTGGCCGCGGCGACGGCGGCGGCCCGGATGGCATCAGCCCGGGCATCGTCCACCGTGGACGCGCGCGACTGCCGGCGGCGAAGATCGGCATGGTCGGCTCGCTCCGACCGCTCACGCCGCTCTCGCGATCGCGGACGACGACGCGCCATGTACGTCTTGTTGTCGTCCTCCTCCTGCTCCTTGGGCGACATGGGCACAGAAATGAAAATGGCCAGGCGTTCCGCCTGCGTCGCCAGCCACGACGCGTCGTCACGAGCGTCATCAAAGCACTCAAGCGCCTCCTGCAGCGAGCACGGCGCGTCTTTCATCATGGTGCCCTGTGCCCACGTCGCCTTGGGTCGGCACTGGATGGGACGCAGGGCCGAAGCGCGCGCGTGCCAGAGGGTCTGCCACGCGGCATAGACGCCCGGCTGGTGCAGCAGGCCATAGATGACATTGGCATAGTGCCAGTCGGCCTGCGTGCGGCGGCCACGGGCAAAGTGTCCGGCCACATGGTTATGGTACCGCGTGCGGCCTCTCAGGAACGCAGCGCAGAAGCCGCAGGCCCATGCCCGCTGCGGGCGCTTGCCCATGGCTGTCGAGTACTCCGCTGCGCGACACGATTCATCGTGCTCGATCCATGATTCCTTGTCAGGAAATGGCTCCAGACAGTTTGTGCACCAGAACGGATGGCGAGGCTGCAGAGTGGCGTCGACGGCATGCACGACAGTGACGGTAGAGATAGTAGGCACGCCCGTCGTCGCGGGCATGGCCGGCACGGCCGGGACATCAGGGGCGTCCGATGCGGCGGGCAGGGCAACCGAACCGGAGATGTGAGTTCCAGCTATGGACGGCGCGGGCAACGATGCTGACTTGGTCGACTGGGCATAGGGGGCTAATGGTGGCGGCAGCGGATCTTGGACGACCTCGAGGCCTTCGCCCGGTGGTATTTCGGGGGCATTGTCGGCTGCGTCGGGAGCGGGACGAATGTCGGAAGAAGCTTGCGTCTCGGACGATCTGCGCGGCTTGGAAGCTTTGGGCGCGTCGGATGAAGCTGCATCCGGTGCGGTTGTTGTCGTTGTTGCTGACACGGCAGATATGGACTTGAAGCTCTTTGGACTCTTCTTTGGCGTAGTTGGGCTTCCAGAAGGCGTGGCAGGCGTAGCTGGTCTTGGGGGTGCAGGCGGCAGGGGTTCACTCGGAGGTGGTGATAGTGGCGAGCTCGACTTGAGTCGACTGGAACGGATAGTCGAGGAGGCGCCGGCGGAGCGAACCGAGTCAGACGATGATCTTTCCTTGATGTGGGTCTGTTTCGGCGATGCAGAGTTGGACAAAGAGTGCGAGCGGTGGTGAGGGATGCCGGCTGCTGCGGATGCCGACACGGACCGGGGGACGCGTTCGAGAGAGCGGGCACGGGTATATCCGAGAGAAGACTGAGACTTGGCCTGGTTCAGTCGCGCCGGAGGCGGCAGACGTCGAGCGGGCGACGGTGATCGCGAGGGAGCACGGAGGTGTGGCGGTGATGGCGGTGCAAGAATGACCTCCTCGCCATCGTCGCCGTCGTCATTATCGCTGCTGCGCACGCTGTCGCGGTTTTTCTTGTCGACGGCCGTCCTGCGCCGCACGATCTCCTCGGGCACATCCTGCAATTGGTGGTGAGGCCATGTCGAGGAGCTAGTGAGAGGCTTTGGCTCAAAGGTCGCTGGTGAGTCGGCTCCTGTGGGTGCTGAAGCCGTTGAAGCTGCATCATCTGCTGCCTTGGACGCAGTGGCTGCTGCTGTCTTGGACGACTGTGCTGGTTCGCCGTCCAGTTCAAAGCGCTCTGTTGGTGCCGGTGTTTCAGTGGGCGCAGTGACGGTCGGGGCCGTTGATGATCGTGCAAGGGGTTGAAATTCGGCTGGGCGGTAAGGCTTGTAGGCTGTTGTATTTGAGTGTCGGCTGCTCGACCGCGGAGGGTATGCCGATTGCTGTGCGGCAGCTGAATTCCGTTTTGGTAATGTGGCTGACGTCTGAACGGGATTTGGAGTTGGAGCTTGGCTTGGAGCTGGGGCAGAAGCTGCCGGCGCAGCTGCAGCCTGAGCTCGCGCAGCCGGACTGCCGCTCTGTTGTGCGTGCTGTTCGAGAAGGGCGCGTAATAGTGCTTCGCGATCATGTGGCGCAAGAGCTTGAACGTGGTTGCGAGCTGCGTCCATGACGCCTGGGGGGAGGCCATAGGCCGTGGCCATGGCCGCAGCCTCGGCGGCCGACGCCCCTTGGGCCATGTCGAAGTGATGATGATGTGACGTGGGAGAATAAATTAAGTAAATAAGAAAAAAGAAAGTGATCGGCGGCCGTGAGATGGGCTCAAGAACGAATGTCAAAGTCGAAAAAACAATATAAAAAAAACGTGGATGAGCGGGAAACAAGGGAGAAACGCTTAACGCTGAAGAATGGCGACCATGAACGACGGCTAAACGAGATGGTGGGAAAACGACAGAACGGAAGTACGACAGAGCGGGTGACAGTCGCGAATAAACGAGAAACCGAGAAAAACGAAATGGTAAATCAGGAATAGAAACGATAAAAAGACCATAAAGGGGGGATAAGAAAAGCAAGGCAAAACGACCTGCGTGTTTGCTTGCGTGGCGGAACGACAAAACGAGTGTGTCGAGGATGGATCGAAATCAACGATCAAAAAAAGAAAGACAAAAAAAGAAAACTAAACAATGCGAGCAAAAGACAGAAAAGAGATCAAAAGGGGGAAGATGGAATGGTAGCATGAGAGGGAACGGCCGACAAAGCTGGCCCGCTCAAACCAAAAAGACGAAAAAAAGAGAGAATGGAAAAAACGGAGACGTGGAAGGCCACACTATCACTATCAGGGGGGGTTTGTTCTCCCCCCTGCCTGTTTGCAATTGGCGAGACGCGATCCTGCGGCCTCGTTACGGGGGGTTGATGGGGGTGAAGAGGGGGAAGGGGTTCTCTCTATCTCTTTGCCTGCCATTGTTCAGTTTTGCAATTCTGTTTCGATCATTCCTCTTTCATTTTTGGGGTTGCTTTTACCCCGTCCCTTCATCACACTGGGCTGCCTTTGTTACGACGTAATGGTGCATCCCGAAAGACACTTATTCGATACATTTTCTGAGACAAAACGGTTTGAGAGTGAAGCGCCCAAAAAGCATGCCCAAAACGTGTCAGCGCCAAAAATAGACGCCATGTGAAGAGAGTGACAGTGAGCGGGAAAATAAAAGGGCAAGAAAAAAAATTAGAGAAAAATGTGAAACGCTGAAACGCTGAAACACGACGCGTTCCACAGGCCAATGCCATAATTTTTTAAAAGGACGCAACAGCCAAACGCTACCGAGCTCCTCTGTGCCAACAACGACACCCAAAAAGCAAAAAGAAAGTACCCCGTACAATGGACCGGTCCTATTGCTTTTTGTCTCCTGCAGAATTCTGTACGGAGTAGAGTCGGTACATGTATAATGTACCTCATTCGGACGGTCCAGGCGGTATGAGAGCCCTGTATGGACAGTTTTATGTATCCACACAAAGGAGAAAGCTCCACCGGTACACCCCCCACTCTCCACCCATCTTTCACCCCCTGCATCTGTTTTGCTGCATCGCTGTGCATCTGTCTGCCGCCAGCCAGCTCTCCCCTTTGGCGCGTCTCCTTGTGCGGCTCGCCGACAACTGGCACTCACAGTGGACGAGAATACGAGAGGGTACAGGAGAAGGAGAATGAACATGAAAATCAACGAGAAGACGAGAATGAACAGGATAAGACGCACGCTGGCTTTGTGCCCTTGATATGAGCGCATATCAAATCGGATTGACCGAGGATCACGATGATCATTTTCATCAACCGATAGGCACAGCGCACAGGCCAAAAAAAATTGTCATACGGAGACAGAGAGCGAGAGCACTTTGATACCCAACGCATACGGAGTAAATACGACAACCACGGAGTACGCCGTGCGTGTACAAAGCAGCCGGTCCTTCGCATTTTGCAGTCCATGTATGGAGAGTATTGCATTGCATATCCTGCGGGAAAGCGGCATCGCTGACATGGCCAAGACGCAGCGACGCAAGGATCATTCGGTAAGCTCGTATCTTTTTTTGTGTGTTTTTATCTCGCTTTCTCATGGGGTTGGCTGGCATCCCACATCCCCAAGCACGCAACCTGAAACGAAGCAGCGCATGGCCTTGCCCCGGGCCCCATCCATTCGCCAGTTGTGCATATTTCTTTCTTCTACTCCTTGAAATCGTCGTTCTAGTCAGGGGCGCCAGCTGTCCGCCCGAAACATGGAAATGTAAAAAATGGCCGCGAGGCCAAAACGCCAAGACCGACCTGATCTCACGATTTTCGGGTAGGGGGGGTTGAGAACTGCTCAGTTATTGAATTGACACTCAACTTTGCCGACAGTTATTTCGCTGCACTGCGCACTTATTCCTTCAATCCTGCGTTTTACTCATTTGGCCGTGCTCTTTTGATTTCTCCCATTTTCTTTTTATTTTCCGTCGTAGGTACCTGGAGTGTTCGCTGGGTGGTTTTCAATTTAAAAAGTACTGCGCTTGTACGGCGAGAAATGCATGCTTTTCAAGACAGGATCGCCAAGCTCGGACAGTCCTAAAATTCTTGGCCTGCTTTTTCTTGGCTATTGCTACCAAAATACCACCGCTGCCAGGTACGAAACACCAACGTTCCCCATCTATCAAAACGACGTCGGGGCCTCACGCGGCTCTTCGACTTGTGGCTTGCGTCCCGGTATCACAGACACTGCCCTGGCCATAGCTCCTCGAAGCCGACTGTCTGTGCGATTTGTCACCGGACGCACTGCGCTGTTGGCCGTGGCGTTGTGGTCCTTGTTTCCTCCGGTACTCTTGCCGCCCTTTCTGTCCTTGTCGTCCGCGTTCTCCTTGTCTGGCACGGACGGAAGCGGCGGGAATGGATCCTTCTCCTCGGCATACTTTTGGCCCGCGTCGGCGTCCTTGCTCCATGAATGGCCCTTAACTTCCGGCACAGGGACGGCCCCGACACCTTCGAAGCGCGTGTCGCCATACCACTGGCGCAGCATCCATCGCTGGAAAGCCGGCGTGTTGCGCATATGCCTCGGCAGCCAGTAGTACATGTTGATCGCGCCGCTGTCAAAAACATTCCAAAAGAGCTTGATCGGGTTGCGCGGCCGCAGCTCACCCGCGGCTTGGCGCGGGTATGTCGATGTCGGCTCGCCAAGGATGTATGCGAGGCCCAGGTCGACAAAGCGGTGGAAGCGCGGCCGGGTTATTTGCGCTGCCAGGCCATTGCTGCCCGTTGTGTTTGTGTGCGTGCTCGAACTTGTGTAGGCACTGTGCGCGGCATTCGAGGGCGAGGCTGTCCCGACAGACGAGTTCCGTGTGGGAGGGTCGTGGTCGCCGTCCGTTTCGTCACGCAGAAACACATTGCGAGGCGCCAGATCTCCATGCACGAGGCCATGAAAATAGAGCCGGCAGTACGCCTCCAGAGTAGACGCAATCGTGTTGAGGCGGACCTCGTCTGACATGGCATCGACGTCGCCCAGGACGAGCTGGTACGTCATGGACTCCCCAATCACCTTTTCTGTGAGGATGAGACGAACCCGGCGCACCGGCTGGGCCGTGCCGCGCAGGATGGAATGGTCAGGCCCGCGAACTTCCGTCAGGTACTTGATCTGCGACGGCGTCAACGGTACATCGAGGCTGTACGAGCCAATATAACCCGGCAAGAACTTGCCATCGATGCCTTGTCGCCGGAGATGCTCGTAGGCCGCAGCTTCTCGACAGTACTCCATATCGGCCAGCTCGACAATGTCAAACTCGCCGCCATGGTAGTAGTACATGGGGTCAAAGATCTTGGCGACGATGATTCGTTCACTGCGTCCAGAGAGTGCATCGTCTGGGGAGTCGCCAATGGAACCGCGGACGACGCGGCAGCCCAAAACGTGAGAGCCCTGTGCGAGACGGTTCCGCAGCTCTTCCATGACCTCGATCTCGACCTCCTCAGCATCAGCAGTCACCTCGGGTCCTGGTGGCTGGTTATCAAATACGTAGATGCTCTGTGGGAGCTTTTCGCGCCGCATCTGTTCCAGCTTCGCGGGCCCGCGACGATGCTTGGTCGTGTATCCCTCTCCAAACGGGGCACCGGGGACGTGAGTCTTGACTGTCCATCTCGTCTCGATGGCATAGGGCGAAGCTGGCCGGCCCCTGTCGAACGGATCGATCTTGAACTTGAACTTGTTGGCCCCCTTGCCCCGGCCGCGGCGAGCCATGGCAAAATTCGGTGCAAGAAGGTTGCTGCACGGCAGTCAGAGAGAACGAGGATGGGAGGAAGAAGATGCAATGTAGGGCTCGAAGTTGGTAGAGACAACGACGAGTCGCTGGCCTCTTCTTGAAGTCTTGAAACTGGTTGGACGAAGTGTAGGTATGTGGCGGCCGAAAAGAAGAGAGGGGAAAAAAGTGAGTGAGGCGTGCAAGAGTCGTTGGACAAAATAATATGACAGGTGATAGCGAAGAGGTGAGATGTGAATTTTGGCTCTTGGTTGGTGGGGGGAGTGGCTATTTCCGTTTGCTCTGGACGTGCTGGGTTAGGGGATGGAATGTAGGAGTCTCGCGTTTGACGACTCGACGAGAGGGGGGGTGTGTGCGGACGAAGAAAAAAAAATGGGAAAGAAGGGTTGACTCGGAGCTTTGGGAAGGAGGTGATGGCTACCTGAACGCAGTTTTGGCAAAACGTGGAAGGCGCCAACGGGGCGCTCCTTCCTGTTTCGACACAAAAGCACGACATGCTGTGCATCGCTCCTTCCACGACATTCCTTTGCCAATACTCACTCACGGAGACGGGGTCATGGCCAGCTGGCTCATGTGGAGAGAGAGGCAAACGGAGTCAACTTGTCACGATACGCCTCGTCATTTTTGCGCCTTACGAGCTGTTGTCGGTCACTGCCCGATACATAGCATGAGGCTGTTGTTTTGTGTATTTGCGTCGTGCAGGATTAGTATTCTGTGCCTTCTGTGTTCCTGTGCTCGTGTACCTCCTTATTCTTGTGCTCTTGAGCCCGTTCTCCGCCATTTTTCAACTCACGCCCAGGCCGGCCAAAGCATCGTCTAGACTTTCGTCACATACGCCATGCTGGAGAGTCTTGTTCCAGCCAGCCTTGGAATATCTCCAATATCTCCTTGGCCCGCCTGCAACTCTCAGGTGGCACGACATCGGTACGACATGCGTGCAACGTCAGCGCGGCGCCAGTGTGGCATATGCTGTCCACAGCTTTCATAGCCAAGCCCGGCACTTGGGCGTTGTTACGTTGGCAACATATGCGTGTTGGGGCTATAAATCCCGCATGGCTCAAGTTAAGAGACGGTTAATGTCTATTGTAGGTACACATCATATAGACAACGAATATTTATCGAACTGATCGTGTAGTTAACAACACAGCACAAGTCAGACGGAGGGAAGTGATGATGTCCTTTGATAATAGACGAAAAATGCGCAGTTATTCGATTCAAGAGATGTGAGCCAAGAACTTAATGGAGAATACAAAGATCAAAATGCGACGATTGTCTTCAACAGACCTGGAGGAGAAAGACGGGATGAGGAAACGATAGGCCGATGCATGCAGCACAGACAGGTGATGCAATCGAGGTGCAACCGAGAACAAAGAAAACAGATGTGCGCGGGCACGACGTCAGTAGGTGACACAGTCAGTGTCTCATGCGTTTTGTCTCTTTTTTTGCTGCCTCGTTTGTTCGTGTGCCCGCACTTTTTTTTTCTTCTGCTTTGCATACTGGTCAATCTGTGCATCCGTCTGTCCAACACGGAGACGGTCCCCCGGTGCGGGATTTCTTCGTTTCCTGCTTTCTTTTCAATTTTTTATTTTTATAGTCTTCATGTCTCCTTCATTTCCGTGTGAGAAGCTCAGCTACATGTTAGTGGTACTTGTTCTTGTCGTGGTGGACGTCGTTTTCGAGGAAAATCTCAGTCTTGTCCGTCATCTTGTCGCCAATGTCGATGCACATGATGCAGCAGATGAGGCCGAGCCCGGCAAACGAGAGCGACGACAAGGCTGTGATCTTGAGACCGTGGGCAAAGGACCACTTGTACGCCTCGGTAGCGGCCGCAATGATCTTGTCGTTGACGCCCGGTACAGCCTGAATGGCGGCCTTGCCCAGAGGGAACACGCTCAGCAGTTTCTGTGCATTCTCGGCATCGAGACCCGCCTCCATGGCAGCGCGGGGCAGAGTGACGGCGGCGTTGCCGCGCTGAGTGTTTGTGAGAATGGCTGTGTAGATGGCCGTGGCGAGGGAGCCGCCAGCATAGCGAGCTGCACCCGAGAGACCACCGGCGATGCCGAGCTCCTCCTGGGGCACGCCAAACTGCACAAAGGCGTTGGCTTCGTATTGGGCCCAGCCGAAGAAGGTCTGCATGATGAAGCAAAAGGCAATCATGGTGCCCTTGTTGTACGGCGTACAGAGAGCCATGAGGCCGCCAAAGAGAGTCATGCCGCTCCAGACAAAGATGAGCATCTTCTTCCAGTGGCCGATAAGGTTGCCAAAACAGATGAGCAGGCAAGCACCAAAGACCATTCCGACATTGCTGGGGAGGGTAAGCAGCAGCTGTGTCGAGACGGGGGTTGTTTCATCAACTGGAGGGGCAGTTAGCATGGGAAATGAACAAAGTCAATTCAGGTATGAGGTACGCACTGTAGAAGTTGGCCGTCATGGTTGGGTAGATGACATTGATACTGTAGTAGAACATGGTGACCTTTTCACTGGTTAGCATGACAGCGGGCGAGGTTCGGTGATGTAGACAATACGTACAATAAAGGCCAGGATGAATGGCCAGGTAAATGCGCGGCCCTTGGCATAACGGAAGCAGTGTGGAGGGCAAAGAGGGTACTTGACGCTGTAATGAGTTAGAGGAGTGTATGTTACCATAGACGGACTGACATACTTTGAAACCGTCTCCCAAATGCCAAAGAGAATGAGAATGATAAAGCCGGACACCATGGGGGCAATGACCAGACGCGACCTGGAAGGCATGGTCTGGGTGTTGATGATGCCAACAAGAGTGAGGCAGATGCCGGGAATAATAAGAATGCTGCCGACATAATCGAGACCCTTGAGCGCATCACGCCATGGGACACCACGAGGGTGCTTGGGCGGGAAGTAGAGGAAACCCAGCGACGTGAGTGACAGGAACTGTGCGATGAATCCGGCCCAGAAGATGAAGCGCCAAGTAGTGGAGGAGGCGTCGATGCAGTACTTTCCAACAACGGGGCCAATGATGACAATCAGAAAGACGAAACCATCCGAGATGCAGATGCCAATATGGCGGTACTTGTTGGGCATCAGCTCGGGGATGGCACACATGGCCATCTGGCAGAAGCCACCACCGAAACCCGTAATGGCTTGGCCGACAATAAACTGCTCTGAGCTCTTGGCGGTGGCGGCGACGATGAATCCGACACAGCAGCATGCATTGCCAAACAAGAGAAAAATTCGGCGGCCAAAGAGATCAGAGTTTCTAAAATGTCAGATAATATGATTGTTGCTGGGTAATGGGTGACTTACGTTCCGGCCAGGAGGAAACCAATGGCATTCGCGGTGGTGTAGGCAGGGACTGGAAGGTGTCAGGTTCACCGTCACAGCCAAAATTCACGGTACTGAAATATGCTACTCACCATACCAGCCCATCAAGGATTGATCTCCGCCAAACCAGATAACCATCTGAGCCATCATTGCTGATGTCGTGGGCACCGGCCAAAACGACAGACCAAACGTCGAGGAAAGAATCTGCCGGTCAGTGTCAGGGGTCTAGAAGGCGATTTGTTGCCGTCGGACGTACAAAAATAACCAACCAGGTCTTCCATGTCATGGGCACCCGCTCAATATTTTCTATCTCGCCTCTGTCGCTACCAGAGCGAACAGCATGCTCAATCTTGTCGATGGATGCCTTCTCGTTGCCGTTGCCCACGTTGTCGGAGGCGCCCGACACAGACACGGCTTCGGCGACGGCCATGTTGAATAATTATCGTGCTTTTGGTAATGGCTATTAGAAAATGTCGTGTGATAATAAACTCAAATGGTGGGGAAAAAAGAATGAATCAATAGCCGTCACCAGCAAATTCAACTTCAAATAAAAGATCGCCCGAGTTGAGGGCATGACAGCCTTTATCTCTTTACAGAGTTATATCCCGTTTCCGCTATTGCCTTCTATTCCTTTTTCCGCTCCCACTCCGTATAATAAATTTCCATGTTCTCTCCACATGGCATCGGCAGATGGTCGAGTCCGCCCTTGTCGTTGTTCATTGCCATGTGCGTCGGACGCGTCTTTTCCTTTTTCAAACAATGCACGTACCTTTACCCCGGATTCTTGCAGACTGTTACATCCCCACAGGAGGCGTAAAGAATACCATGCGTTGAAACGGCAAACTTCCGCATGCTGCCACCAACTCCGAAGCTACCATCGACGCTTTGTCGCATTGCTTCTTTTTCATAAGCTCAATGTCTGCATTGGGGTTGGACTGTGCATTTCTCCGCTTTTGGTAGGATACTCCGAGTACGCCCGGAGCAAAAACTGAAACTACTTTTGTCAGTAAACATTGCTTTTTGTGATTGTATATCCTTTCTCAAAGCTAATTTCTATCCCTGCCGTGTTGGTTTCTGCAACGGTGATGGCATCTAGACTGGTTTTGCGGCTGGCACGCATGTCACGGCTTTGTTTATCCTGAAAGGGGGGATTGGCAGCCCCCGCATGACACTAACACTAGACGCGCACGCTAAAACCTTGTCTACAAAACAGAAAAAGGAAAATCCGGGGTAGGAACGCCCATGCCGGATGGCAAAAAGGTAGGGATCTTGGTTGTAAAACGCAGAGCTGGTCTGCTCGTGTGTGATGTGGCAGGTAGATATTCGGAACATATACACACTTTTCATTGTTGCCATTGTTATGCTCATGAAGGTGCAAACTTAATGCATAACATCGCCTTGTATACAAAAGACATTGTTAGCTTGGCCGCGGACGACTTGTGTGACTGGTTTGTACTTTTATCTGACATTTAGACACCTGCCAGTTATTCAGCAGTGTCGTTGAAGCGTTCAACTAAGCACTGCATTGTCCGTTCTACTCCGCGCTTGCCCCAAATAACACTACCTACTTACTTGTACACGGCAATCATGCGCGTCTAGCTAAAACAGATTGGTTCAGCCAAGATACAAGGGTGTGCAACCTCCCGGCTTTCATTATCCATATGCGTGCAGGGCTACAGCTTTTTACCTTGGTCAAATATCGGGTTTTCAGCTTGGCAACTACTATTTCCTGGGGCCTTGGACACGTATTCTTTGTACGTGCATATTGCACCTATTAATTACGGAGTATGCATTGAACCATGAGAGATGTAGCTCATATGCTGTCTGAAAGTACCTGATAAGTATCTTCATGAAGAATCGGTGTACCACATGGAGTCAACGCGTAATAGTCCGAGCACGGGTCACATCAGGAACCTCAAGAGTACTTCTATGTATGAGTTAGGTAACTTTACACATTGATGTTCAGGCACTACAGGAGAATTGTATCTCCAAGAGAGATATGAAAAATAATCCTTATATCTCTGCTAAGCATTGTGCACGTGGATGGGATGGTGCAAGTATCTCGGAGTAACTCTTGCCTTTTGCCTCGAAGTATCTTGCATTTGTTGTGTCTTGTTTCAGGCAGTTCATTCTTGGCTGTGTATGAGGGATTTCGTCCTTTTCTCCCGGCATAGATTCTCTGGCAGTATGGTTCAGGGACAAACTATACATTCTACTACTTTTTCACGTGGATGCTAATCTTTTTCAGCTCAAAGTTCATGATACAAGAGTAAGATTATTGGTTTATGAAGATCGTATCTTTGTCTCCAATGATCATTTCCCCTGCTCCATGGCCACAGTGTTGGGTTGCAAATTTCCATCGGTCGTGTCAACACCAGGAATGGCCTTTCCATGGACGATGAAATCATGTCTAAACGTCAGCATATGAGAATTTTCTGCTTTCATATCGGACCTTACCCTGCATAAACTCCCATGTTTGTCCGGTCCATAAAAAGGCCGCCGTCGACGCCCGTTGCGGCTGCCTCTGGAGACTTGAAGAATGCTTCGAGGCCGTCCCATGTCTTGAACCAGACGATGGAGCAACCGTCATAGTCGATGGGCTTCATGCCCAGTTTCCGGAGGCGCTTCTTGGTTTCGTCTGACGTGTGCGTCTGTACGTAGCGTACGCAGCCGTACTTGACAAAGGCCTCGGCGCGCAGCGTCATGTCGGCGTGCACTGTTGCCCAGTGCTTGCCGAAATGCTCCCATGATACCACGTGCGACTTGCGAAAGTAGAATACTGCCTTTATGCAGGCTGGCCTCCCCCCCTGTGTTAGCAGCTATGTTTTCCCCTTTACCTAGCCTATTCTTGGTACATCTAGTGCTCACGCTGAAGGGCCATTTCAGAATCGTAGCTCAAAAAGTCGTGAGCAAACGTGTAGTCCATGCGTGCATGGCCCTTGGCCGGGTCGCTTTTCAAAACGTCCATTGTGTCGTATCGTCTGCCTTGTCGGGGTGTGCTGTTTTGATCGTTTAAATGGTACGCTTGAGATGTTAAGAAGTTCAAGACAGAGGCTTAAGAATTACAACAAAATATTATATATTATATATATAACGATATACATGTAGAGAGCAACCCGTAATTGGACATGTTCATTGGCCATGAAAGTAGCTGCAAGACCGGCCATCAATGTGGCAAGTCTCTCCTCTTCCGGCATGCATGACGGATAACGGTTGCCATGTCGGAATGAAAACCGGCGTCAATTCAGGTTCAGCTGCCAAAGGATTAGCTTTGTTTTAGAGAATGTTGCAAGCTGCTAGGTACCCTGATGTACTGTATCTAGCCACAAACAGTCTAGGTAATTCATGCTTCATCCACGACTTCCACCATGTATGACATCCCAATATGAGATGACCCTTCATTCTTCACAAGTATTTTATTAATGCTTAGTGTGTTCGTCTGCATATTTTTTATTACAAGACATAATCTGTGCATAATAAAAAGACAACGACCGTTTATTGTTGTTATACCCACCTATTTTCTATGGATTCGAACGCATCCTTTTGCCCGCGGATCATCCTCGCCCTGGAAGGGTGTATCCTCCATTGCCGCAAATGCTTCGAGCACCTTTGCTGTGGCCGACAAGTGCTCGTCTTCACCGCCCATGGTTGCCTCCACGTTGTACCACAGCTGACAGGAGCTGTTCGTTTTTTTTAGCACCTGGTCCCACAATGTTGTTTGTAGCCCGCGCAGAGCGTCTTTTGCACGCCACTGGTTTGTAGGTTTCTCAGGGCCGGGGTCGTATGGGTTGCTGTCCCATATAAGCAGACACATGCCTCTTTGCGGTAGGCGAAACAGCGCTGCAGCGCTGACGCGCCAGTTATCAGTCGTGCCAGCTGGTTTGCCCAGCTTGACCCAGTTGTTCGCGTGGCAGCTGGTCATAGCGAGGCGGACGTTCTTCTTGCCTGTCGGAAAGCAAAGGAAATTAGCGACAGTGTCGCGCTCTTGAGCGTCTGGTATTTTGCCGCTTGTCTGCCGCATTGGAGAAGGAGAGGGGTTTTTGGAAGACGATTGGACCGTCGGCTGTCTGAAGGGACTGGAGGAACGAGGCGAGCTCGCCTCCAGTCACGCCCGGGTTGGTTGGTATCTCATCACTCATGGTGATCTTTTCTGTGTCAGAGGGCAATTTCGCTCTAGAATGATGGTTGTTTTGGAGCACATTTCAAGATCATGCTACTTGCGTCTATTTATACGCAGCGCGCCTTCTGCGAACGGTGTGCCTTCGTTACCCTGCACTCACTTGATCATGACCTTCCGTAGAAATCGACCGACTTGGTCATTGAAAGAGTGAGTAGACAAGTCAGGCGGCCCCGTCCCCGTCACGGAACAGCTTTGTCAATACAGTTAAAGTAGCATTTAATAGGAGTTATTACACTGTTGCCACTATATGTTTTTCAGCCTACCTAGCCAATCGTATTACAGCGTTTTTTATCGTATTATAGCGCACCTATGGCATTCAACACACTATATGATAGCGCCTCGAACCCATTTAACCCACTGTATTATAGCGCCCCTATCACATTTAACCCGCTATAATACAGCGCGCCCGTCGCATTACAGCCTCTTCCTTCCACGGATTGTCCTCCGTCTCCATTAAGCTTCAGCGATTCACTGACCCAACAAGGAAACAGGCAAGATGGCCGAGCGGTCTAAGGCGCTAGCTTCAGGTGCTAGTATCGCAAGATGCGTGGGTTCGAATCCCACTCTTGTCATCCTCATTTTTTGCCGATTTCACTCAGTCTTTGAGATTCCCTTCTGCCCTCGTTTTTTTATTTTTTATCGTCATCGCGTAGGAACCTAAGCAGTAAGTCCTTACAAAATTTCTACCGCGCGTTTCCAAAATACTTTCGAGGTATGATAGTATGGAACCGGGCAACAACGAAGATTTGTAGCCGTTTCTCATAGGTAGGTAGAACGAAAAACACAGAAAACTTTGGTACGTACTCCATTTGAATTATTGAATGAAAATGTTCCATTTTTGCAAAGGCGGCCAATTCACAAAAATAATCGAAAAAATAGCTGACAATAAAAAACGATAAAAAAATGAAAGTCGCTCATAACAATTCTTGTGTCACCAAGAAATGGCTTTGGATGGCCGTTTTGTGCCAATCTGTCAAACCTGTATGTATTCAGATACACATTTGCCGGATAAACTATTATGATTTTCCGGTCCTATGGTGCAGTGGTTAGCATGGTGCTCTTGTAAGTTGCCAATTTCCTAATCGGAAAGTCCACTGTTTTACCCAGCCACTAACACCCGCTACAGATAGACTCAGGACGCTGAAAAGCTTCTGTTCCTATGACAGTAATGCACAGGTCGTGGGTTCGAACCCCACTAGGACCAACAATTTTTTTGCCTTTTTTTTTTCTCTTTCCCTTCTCGATACTGCGTCAGTCTGAACATCCACCTCTTTCCTTTTGTTTTTTCTTTGGCCACAACGGTAGATAAAAAATTCGGAAATAGCAGACAGGGTGGTCACTGCGTGTTTGCCTAAATAATTGTCGGGAGGCCGAAGCGAAAGTGTGCATGGAATTACTCATTTGTGCTGAAACTTGGACATGATTGAGGATAGGTTGATGGAAATACCCGTGGAAGACCTCGTGAATACCCAGGGGAGAAAAATAGGGAAAAAATAACCCAACATACCGGTAGCTGCGCTTTACACCAAGAGTCTTCGTAGACACTGCCTGTATCACACAGATCCATAGGCACGGACTCGTTTGCGTCGTACGTCAAAGGGATCCAGCCTTTGTAACGACTGTCCAACAATACCTTGGGGTTGGAATTCATTACCGCGCACTGACTTTACTCACTCATAAGGATTCGAAGTGATATACTTTATGTAGATGCTTTTTTTATTTTATTGAAAGTCTCCCGCTGTCCCGTCTCTCAGGGCGTTACAACACCGCTTTTTTTTTGCGCTATTTATGTCTTTTTTTATTTTCAAACCCTGGTAACCGGGGACGGGAAAACCTATGCACTGTTTGTCCGCTTGCGCGCGTGTTTGTTCACCGCACCTTTTTAAACAATCATATTTTTTTTATCTTGTTTTTTTAGAATCCATTGCCAACTCCCCTTACAGACGAGACCCGGGCTCTAGTCAAGCGGAGGCACCGCTGATGAAGAACCACTTGTCTATCGAGCTGTCAATCTTGGCCGGGGGAAGCTCCTCGTGGGCCGGGATGGCGGGCAGCTGGTCGGGGGTGACGCGGCTGGGCGAGTGGGCGACAGTCAGGTTGGTGGTGGAGACACCGTTGGCGGGGGTCTTGCCGGTGATGAGACGCTCCCAGGCCTCGGCGCACTCACGGACGACGTCCATGGCGTACTTCTTGTTCTTGCACTCGCCGGTGAAGGCGAACTGGTTCTCGGGCTTGCCGTCGGGGATCTTGTAGATGCGGAACCACTCGTTGGTGGCGCGCAGGAGGCCGGGCAGGTGGCGCTCAACGTCCTCAATGTCGTTGAGCTTGGGGGCCAGCGGGTCGTTGACGTCAATGACAATGACCTTCCAGTCGGTCTCCTCCTCGTCGAGCAGGGCCATGACACCAAGGACCTTGACCTGCTTGACCTGGCCGGTGTAGCCGACGAGCTCGCCAATCTCGCAGACGTCGAGCGGGTCGTTGTCACCCTTGGCCTTGGTCTCGGGGTGGACGACGTTGGGGTCCTCCCAGGTCTGGGGGAAGGCGCCGTAGTTCCAGAGGTAGCCCTTGTGGGGGAAGCAGTTGCGGACGAAGCGGAGCTTGCCCTTCTTGGTGTCCTGCTTGATGGGGTTCAGGGGCTCCTCCTTGGAGATCTGTGTGCGGGATGTGTTAGTAAAAGGGACTACGTGATCCGAATTGGGCCATTGGCTTCTTTTCTTGGGAGGGGGTGCTCACCTCCTGCTTGGCGTTGGTCCAGCGGGGAATCTCAACAATCATGTTGAGGATGGTCTGCTCGGCGTTGGCGTACAGGGGAATGTCGTGGAAGGGCGAGACAGGCTGGCCATCCTTCTCAATGTAGACGCGGTGCTCCAGCGTGTGCTGGGCAGCGTTCTTGCGGACGGTGTACGACATGGTGGATGGTGATCTGACAGGTCGTGATGATGAAGAGAAAGAAGACGAAAAGGACAAACCGCGGGGGGCGAGACGAGAAGGACAAGTAGTAGAAGTAGTGGCGGCAGCAACACCAGCAATGGCAGCGAGTGAAAAAAAGGGTGGGGGGCGTTCTGCCGCCGGTGTCGCCAGCAGGCAGGAACGAGGGGCCAGCGTGCGCAACCCCCGCCGACCCTGCCCGTAAGAGTGGGGCACGCGCCCGATAAGTCGCGATAAGGCATTGGCAGTGGCAGCCATTGCTGCCGGCGGTCCTGCCAGCCGTGCCGCGGCAGGAAACATGGAAAGAGTGACAAAAAAAAAACAAAATGCACGGGCGAATGGAGAGGAGGAATGGCGCAGGGCCAACGGCGAAAGAGGGTAAAAATCAGGGATCAAACTGCTTGACAGGCTCACCAGCACCACGAGGGCCTCTTCTGCAGGGTGGTGATCGCACTTGGGCTCGAAAAAAAAAAAGGCTATGGCATATATCTTCGGCTGTCGCTGCGCCCTTTCTGGCGGTGACGTGCTCCGGCAATTCTCTAGCAACGTGGAGAAAATTTTTGTTTCATAGCCGTCCGTCCAACGACCGCTGCAGGGGAGGAAAAAAATAGCGAGCAGAGCCCCTGGCCCGGGCATGCTTTCTTTTTTTAGCGGGTTTGCCGACGTAGACCGACGCCAGCGGGGTACTTTTTATAGGTGGGAGAAGCCATATATACACTACTCATTACAGTTGTTACTATATACAACAACTACCATTAAGATAGTGCCAATAAAACACAATATCATCGCACTAGCATCGGATCGAATCTCGCGACGATCGTGACGGAGCGTGGGAATGCACATGGCTGTCTTTTGACCTTGCTCTTTCTGATCGTGACATTGTTCACACACGTAGAAAGGATAAGAAACTTCACCGGACATTCCCCAGCTCACCATGGCCGTCGATATCCCCGCCACCATGCAGGCCGTGCAGGTCGTCGCGTACAACAAGCTGCATCAGCTGCGGACGGTACCGGTGCCACGTGATCTTGGCCCTTATGATGTGCTCATCAAGGTGGCCGTGGCGTCGTTCTGCCACACGGACTCGATGGTGCAAGAGGGCGTCTTTGGTGGTGCCCTGCTGCCCATCACAGCGGGCCATGAGGGCGCCGGAACCGTGGTGGCCGTGGGCGACGCCGTCACCTCGCTCGCGGTAGGCGACCGCGTCATGGGCGGCATCCCCCGCAACACGTGCGGCGTGTGCCCAGACTGCGAGACGCGTGACGGCGTGCCGCTGGCCCGCGCACAGTACTGCTCCGCCTCCGAGGGCCACTGCGGCGTGTTTGGCGCGCACGGGTTCATGGCCGAGTACACGCGCGTCGATGCGCGCTTCACGACGCGGCTGCCGTCGACCATCCCCTTCTTGTCGGCCGCGCCGCTGGCCTGTGCCGGCCGCACCATGTGGCGCGGCGTGCAGCAGGCCATCTCTTTGGGCGGTCTCCAGCCAGGATCATGGCTCGCCATCGTGGGCGCCGGCGGCGGTCTTGGCCACCTCGGCGTGCAGTGGGCGGTGCAGCACGGACTGCGGGTGGTCGGTGTTGACGCGCGCGACGCCGGGCTGGAAACCGCCCGCGCCTGTGGTGCCGAGGTCGTGCTGGACGCCAGAGACGGTGAGGCCAAGGTAGCTGCTGCTGTGCAGGAGCTTATGAAAGGCGACGGCGAGGGGCCCATGGGTGACCGCGGTGTCGATGCGACGATTGTTGTGGCGGATGTGCCGTCGGCCGCTTCACTCGGCTGCGCTGTGACCCGCAAGCATGGCACGCTGGTGCAGATTGCTCAGCCCGAGACGTTTTCCGTTCCCTTCCGTGCCGTTGTTTTCCGCAACATCCACGTCCATGGCAGCTTGCTGGCCGCGCCGCACGAGAGCCAGGCGATGGTGGATTACGTCGGCAAGCATGGCCTGACGGTTGAGACTGTGACGTTGGATGGGCTGAGCAAGTTTGATACACTTGTGATGGCTGTCAAGAGCGGCTACATCAAAGGAAAGGCGGCGATTATCGTTGATGCCAGCCAGGCTTGAGAAGGCACTGAACTGGGTGTAGCGGATGTGGGTGAGATGAGGAGACGACGCGATGACGAGATGATGAGATGATTCTACGAGACTACGAAATAAGAGACGAGGGACTACGAGATGAAACTACTATACGAGACTAAAAAATGATACTACATTTAAAACATCACAAATACAATAAGAAAGTTTTTTTTTTTTTTTTTTTTTTTTTTTTTTTTTTTTTTTTTTTTTTTTTTTTTTTTTTTTTTTTTTTTTTTTTTTTTTTTTTTTTTTTTTTTTTTTTTTTTTTTTTTTTTTTTTT
>JAGKRZ010000387.1:3192-25802 GCA_020002355.1 Intubia oerlemansii
CTTTCTTCCCCCCCCCCCCTCCCCCCCCTCATCTTTCCCCTCACCGCCCCGTAGACGCCGCTGCCAACTGAGCACGCCATGCGGTACGCATCTGCTCCATCCGCTCGGCCTTGCGGACACCCTCGGCCGCTGCCGCCAGCCGCCGCCGCGTTGCCTCCTGCTGTGCCCATACCCCTGCCAGCCGCTGCGCTCGCACAATAAACTGCACAGCCAGCACGGCGTGTCGGAGCTTCTTGGCCACCTGGGATGGCCATGCTGCAGCTCCCGTGCCGGATCTGGCCCCGGCCCTGCTCGACCGGCCGCTGCCGTTGCCAATAAGAAGTTGTCCTGCCGGGCCCGTTGTAGACAGTGATGCCGACCGCAGGGGTGGCTGATGGACACCAAGCTGCTGAAGGATGCCCTGGAGCATCTGTAGATCCGCCTTGTTGCTGTAAAAACACTGTTAGCATTGAAACGTCACTTTGTACTCTGCGCAAAGGTACATACCAAGCAATGCGCATCTCGAGATCGCGCGAGACTAGCTGCTTGCCCAGCACAGCACCACTGCGAAGACGCGCCTCGCGCTCCCACCGAGCTTGCATCCAGTCGATCTGCATGCTCAGTCCGCGCAGCTCTTTGCGGTGCCGGAGGCTCTGCTCCTCGGCCGCACGCACAAGCGCGTCCGTGTCCGCTTGTCCGCCGCCCGCCGCCAGAATCATCTCCCGTGTCGTGTTGGGCACATCCATGTTCGTGCCATAATGAAGGGCAGCCCGCGTCTTGCTCTCGCGCTCCTGCAACTCCTGGACCTCCTTCTGCAGACGCTCCGCCTCGGCCCGGTAGCTCGACCGCTCGCCGCGTGCGCGCTCCAGCTTGGCACGCAGCGCCTCCTCGGCGCGCACGGCATCGTCCAGTGCCTCCCGGTGATCCCGCAGGTCGTGCTCCAGAGCCTCGGCCTCGACCTGCGTCTTGCGCAGCATCGCGTGGAGATTGCTACGCTCCTCGCGGCGCAGCTCGCTCGTCATCGAAGCCGAGTCCGACTCGGACTTGTTTTGTGCGTCGGCGAGCGCAAGCGCCAGCTCGTCGCGCTCATGACGGTACCGCTCGAGCTTGGCCTGCGCGCGACGCAGAGCTGTGTCGTGTGCAGATGCAGCCTCGGCTGCCGCCTCCTGAGCATCGTCGAGTGCCTGCTCCAGGACAGACCGCTCCTCCTCCACCTCCTTTAATTGAAGACGAATGCCATCCGACGACGCAGTTGAGGCCGCAGCCTTTTGCTCTGCTTCGCGGATCGCCCGCTTCAGATCTTGTGCCGTCTGGTGAGCATCCTTGAGTTGGCTGCGCAGCTGCAGAATCTCGGCTTCGCGCTGTGCCGCGGTGGCCCCCGATTCGAACTCGAGATCCTCTGTGACGGATGGTGACCGCATCAGCCGGCCAATCTCAGCCTCGTGGGCGGCACGCTCCAGATCTGCAATCTGCCGACGCAGGCCCTTAACGGTGTCCTTATGCTTCGATTCTCTCTGCAGGTACTCCTTCTCCCTGGCCCGCGCAACGGCAAGATCACGACGCAGAACCAGAAGTTCGGCAGAGTTGTCGGATTCCGTGTCGTCCTGGCTGTTCCTCGCCGCCTTTCTCGACGGCGTGGAAGATGCTGCGGCTGCTGCAATGGCTGCCGATGCTGCCGCTTCAGCCTCACACTCCTCGACGCGTCGCTCAAGGTCACGAATCGTGCGCCGAGCTGCCTGCAGCTCCTGGCTCTCCGCCGTCGAGCTCCGCAGGCGCAAGCTCTGAAGCTGCCGGACCTCTTGGCCGAGCCGCTCCTCCTCCACGGCGGCCTTTTCCAGCTCCTCTTCCAGCGTTTGCTCCAGCGCCTGACACTGGTCCGACAGTGACCGGTTCTCCTCGCGCAGCCGACGCACCTCGCCATCCAGCTTCATCTTGGCCGTGCGCATGTCAATGCGCTCCTGGTCGATGCGGAATGTATCGCCCTCGCTCCGTCGTGCTTGGCGGAGCTGCTCCTCAGCCTCGTCACGCTCGGCCTTGGCCTCGGCGAGAGACGCCTGCAGAGAGTGCAGCTCAATATTGACGTTGGAAAGCTTCTCCTGAAGGGCCTGCTTCTCCTTTTGCGCTTTGGAGCTGGCCGCCGCAGTTTCCGAGACTTGTGCGCGCATACGCTCAAGTTGCTCTCGGTGTTGTTGAGCAGTCGTCGCAGCCGCTTCTTGCAGAGCAGTGACGGCCGCAGAAGTTGACGCAGAAGAGGCACCGCTGGTCCGCATGGACGCGAGCTGCTGGCGAAGTGCGTCGCGCTCTTCCCTGGCGGCTTCTTTGCTGTGCCGGGCCTGGTCAGTCTCACGCTCTAGCGAGCGCTGGAGAGACTCGACCTCGTCCTCGAGCCGCTCACACTTGTTCTTGGCCGCCTGTGCGTTCAGCTGTGCCGTGCGCAGGTCGTCACGCACAGATGCAAGCTCTCTGCGAAGGCCATCGAGGGTGTCTTGGCGTGTGCTGAGCTGGTTTTGCAGGCTCTCGAGCTGCCGACGCAGGATGTTTTCTTCTGACGCGTGGCGCTGCTTCTCGCTGTCCAAGAGCTCCTGCAGCTCGGCCTCCTTTCCAGACAGAGCGCCCTCGTTCTCGCGCAGTCGGTTGATGGTTTGCTGAAGACGGTTCCGTTCGGCTTCAAGATGCTGCCGGTCTGCCTCCCATTTCTCGTTGTCAATGTCATAGAGGTGCTCCTTCTCGCTGATTTCAACCTGCAGATCGTGGATGGACTTGTTAAGCCGGTCGATTTCCGCCTTGACTTGTGCGCCCAGATCGCGCTCCATTTCCAGACCCTGCCGGCGTTCCGCCTCCAGATCGGCTTCCAGCTGAGAGACGGCCTTTTGCAGCCGGGCAATCTCCCTCTCCATGGCTGTCGACTCGCCAGAAAGAGTTTCGTGGCGATTCTGCAGGAGCGACTTTTGGTCTCGTGCCATGTTGAGCTCGGCGTGGGCCTCCTTGAGTTGTGATGTAACAGAGAGTGCCTCGCGCTCAGCGGTGTCTCGTGCTTGGCGCGATTCCTTGAGCTTCGTCTTAAGATCCTCTGTTTCTAGCAGCTGCTCGTCGTATTTTTCTTGCAGCTGTGCCAGCTCCTTTTGAGACTTGTCGATATCGCCCTGCAGTCGTGCAATCTTCTCCTCGACCTGTCGGGACAGGCCCTTTGTGTGCACCGACTTGTTGGCCATCTCCTCCTGCAGCTCCTCCAGGTCGTCCTCGGCCCGTTTCCGCTCTGTGGCGGCCTCGTCGAGTTTCTCCTTCATCTCGTCTGCCTCTTGTTCAAGTCGGCGAATGTCTGCCTCCAGGTCCTCAATGGTTTCCTTGGCCTCGTCCAGCTTGTCGCTTGACGTGGCCTTCTCCTCGAGCTCGGCAATATGTTCGCGGTTCTCTTCGAGTCGGGCTTCCATGGATGTCTGAAGGTCGTCGAGCTCGTCTTCTTTCTGGCTGATGATGCGGTCCTTCTCGCGAAGATCGGCCTCGAGATCCTCAATCTCGTCACGCAGCTTTTCATTGTTGTCGTTGACTTGGCGTTGAAGATCTTCAATGGTGGCGTCCTTGGTGGCGAGCTCGTCGCGGAGACGCTCCAGTTTGGCACGCAGGCCCTCATCCTCGCTTTGTCGAGCCACTTTTTGCTGATAGCTCTCAAGGTTTTGCTCAGCCGTGACGAGGAGCTTCTTGTACCGGTGCAGCTCGCGCTGCAGAGTGACCTTGTCGACCTTGAGCTCTGTGTTCTCCTTAAGAGCGGCCTCGCTGAATCCTGGACCAGCCTTGCGGAGTGCCTCCTCGAGAAAGTGGATCTTGAGCTTGAGACCAAAGTTCTCCTTCTCGATTCTATCGATGACGTTTTCTTGCTCGCGTAGCGAGAGCTGGTTGCCGTCCTGGAGGGCCCCACCGACAGTGGCCTTTGCATCAGCGCGTCCCTTCGTCGTCATGGGCGTCGAGACAAGGCTGCTGCTGTCCATGCCCGGAAGAGGGGTGCTCTCGACATAGGAAGTGTTGCGTGAGACGCCAAAGCTGCTGAGGTCCATGGCGCCCGGGATGGGTGTTGTCGTGTCGTCTTCGTTGATCTTGCCGAGCGAGTTGGCAGCCAAGTCAGCGCCATTCTCCTTGCCGCGGAAGCCGCGTCTAGCACTGTTCCTTGTTGCTGATTTGAGAAGAGGGGTGAATTCGACGCCGCCAATGCCTTCTGGGAGATTCTGCCGGTTTGTGAATGGCGCGCGGCCAGCACCGGTGCCGCGGGGTGTCCGTAGACTTGGCCGGCCGCCATTGCGCATCTGATCAAAGATGTTGCCGTCCTTTCCCGGCGACTGGAACGTCAACTCCTGCGAGATGTCAAAGTCGGGCGGCCGGCTGAGAAATGTTGCGTCGCCGGCATTGGTCCGCGGCGTGTCGAGCGCGTCGAAGCCGGCAGCCTGCACCATGATGCTGGTGGTTCAGACAGGCTAACAGGCCTGCCACCGAGGAGACAGGTGTATGGCACGCGTACACACGCGCCTGCGAGGGGTAATAACAGAAGAAAAAGCAAAATTGAAGACTGAAGAAAAAAGGCGTGATGTCGTCGTCGCGTTGTTTGTTGATATCCAGGTCCTTGTCGTGATCGTCAATGTATAGCAGATCGTCAGAATAACAAGAAGAAAAGCAATGGTCGTAAACGTCGTAAAAGTGGTGTGTAGCGATGCTGGGGCGTGCGTGAGGCGGCTTGGCTGAAAGTGGTGTTCAAGGGAGTGCCGCCAAAACAATCATCATAATAATGCCTCTGAGGAACTTGACCGCCGCCGTTGCGACCCACTTCCGCGCGCGTCACGCGTGTTTACATATGTCCTGTTTGGGTTTAGTGCGGGCCGTGTTAACCCTCAGCATCCTCGCCGAATCGTGTCAGGTGACTACGCGTGCCTTCCGAGACTGCACCACAAGGCAGACGCGTTTGTTGACTCGCTCCTTCCCGTCCAATACCGAAGCTTTGCCTGACCAGCTTAGAAATCGATAGTCTTTTTGAGAGTGGTAATTGACGGCGAAGTTCCCCCCAAAAGACCATCTTCACACCATCAACCCACCCCAATCGACCGACATCGCCAGCTCAATATGTGAGTATATGCCACCCCTCAACCATACGCCCTTTATTTACATTGTCGTACATGTGCATCAGCTAACGCTGGGAAACATTGACAGGTCGACCGCGGGGCTTGCTGTCCGTCCAGGCACGGCCTCTCTGGCTGCCCGCGGAAATGACAAGGAGAATCAAGTGCCTCGAGGCCGATTTCCTAGCAACAAATCGGTCGATGCTCTAAGCAAGCCGTTCCGGTGTCCAGGCGCCTCGACCGTGACGGCCAATGCGGACCGGCCGACGCGAAAGCGCAAGCGTGTGGATTACAAAGGTGCGGACAATGGCGAAGACGGCGACAAGCCGTACACAAACGCCGATCGCCTGGCCCTGTCGACCCGCGAAGCCAACAAGTTCCCTGTTTTCCGCGTGCTGGACAAGGAGGAAGCCTTTAGAAAAGTGTTTGTTGTCCCGCTCGCCAACAAGTCTACGGCGGGATTCAACCCGAGCCGGCCGGCCCCAGCTCTGGGCATGCGTCAAGGCCGGTCCTTTGTGGCCAAGCCGCTGCACGACCCCTCGGGAGAGTTTTCCATTGTGCTCTACGACCCGACTGTCGACGACAAGCCAAAGGAGAAGACGGCCGAGGAGACGGCAGCAGAAAAGGCCAAGGCAGAGGAGGCCAAGGCGGAGGGCCCGCTCGTGCACAAGAGTCTGGCCGAGATCCTGGGCCTCAAGAACAAGGTTGTGGAGGAGCACCCACGTGTACCTGTGGTCATCGACCCCAAGCTTGCTCGCATTCTGCGTCCTCACCAGGTCGAGGGTGTCAAGTTTATGTACAAGTGCGTCACGGGCATGATTGACGAAAAGGCCAATGGGTGCATCATGGCCGACGAGATGGGTCTCGGAAAGACGCTGCAGTGCATCACGCTGCTGTGGACGCTGCTGAAGCAGTCGCCCGAAGCAGGCAAGTCGACCATTCAAAAGGCCATTGTGGCCTGCCCGTCCAGTATGGTTCGCAGCTGGGCGGACGAGCTGATCAAGTGGCTTGGTGAGGGAGCTATCCACCCCTTCACGATTGACGGCAAGGCTTCCAAGGAGGAGCTCACGCGGCAGCTCCGGCAGTGGGCCATTGCGAGCGGACGCGGAGTCACGCGGCCCGTCATTATCGTCTCGTACGAGACGCTGCGGCTGTATGCCGAAGAGCTCAAGAACACCAAGATTGGCCTCATGCTGTGCGACGAGGGCCACCGTCTCAAGAATGGCGACAGTCGGACGTTTAGTGCACTCGACAGTCTGCAAGTGTCGCGGCGTATCATTCTGTCCGGCACGCCCATTCAGAACGACCTGTCCGAGTATTTTGCGCTCGTGAGCTTTGCCAACCCGGACCTGCTGGGCAACCGCCTCGAGTTCCGCAAGCGGTTTGAGATTCCCATTCTGCGCGGCCGCGATGCCGACGCCGACGAGGAGGACCGCAAGCGTGGCGACGAGTGCCTGGCGGAGCTTTTGTCGATTGTGAACCGGTTCATCATCCGCCGGACCAACGACATCCTGTCCAAGTACCTGCCGGTCAAGTACGAGCACGTCGTGTTTTGCAACCCGGCGCCGTTCCAGGTGGACTTGTACAACTACTTTATCACGTCGCCCGAGATCCAGGCGCTGCTGCGCGGCAAGGGCAGCCAGCCGCTCAAGGCGATCAACATCCTCAAGAAGCTGTGCAACCACCCGGACCTGCTCGACATAGCGACGGAGCTGCCTGGATCGGAGCGCTGCTTCCCCGATGACTATGTGCCGAAAGAAGCCCGTGGACGGGACCGCGAGATACGGTCCTGGTATAGTGGCAAGATGCAGGTGCTGGATCGGATGCTGGCGCGGATCCGTGCCGACACCAACGACAAGATTGTGCTGATTTCCAACTACACGTCGACGCTGGATCTTTTCCAGCGGCTGTGCCAGCACCGGGGCTACGGCAATCTGCGTCTCGACGGCACGATGAATGTGAACAAGCGCAAGAAGTTGGTGGACAAGTTCAACGACCCGGCGAGCGAGGAGTTTATCTTCCTCCTGTCGTCCAAGGCGGGTGGTTGCGGTATCAACCTGATTGGTGCGAACCGGCTTGTGCTGTTTGACCCCGACTGGAACCCGGCGGCGGACCAGCAGGCGCTGGCGCGTGTGTGGCGTGATGGCCAGAAGAAGGACTGTTTTGTGTACCGGTTCATCACGACGGGCACGATTGAAGAAAAGATTTTCCAGCGGCAGAGCCACAAGCAGTCGCTGTCGACGTGCGTGGTGGACTCGGCCGAGGACGTGGAGCGGCATTTCAGCCTCGATAGTCTCAAGGAGCTCTTCCAATTCCGCAGCGCCAAGGAGACGACGAGCGACACGCACGATACGCTCAAGTGCAAGCGATGCCGCCCGGACGGCAAGCAGTTTATCAAGGCGCCGGCGATGCTGTACGGCGACACGAGCACATGGAACCACTTTGTGAATCCTGGTCTGGCGCAGATCCAGGATCTCCTGCTGCGGCAAGAGTGTGGCGACGATGTGGTGTCGGCCGTCTTTCAATACATTTCCCACTGAGGTGGACAGTGGTCGTGTCCCGAGTGCTGTTTTATGTTTTTATTCTTGCTTTCTGTTTCCATTTTTTCTTCTGTTCTTTTGCATTTCTTCATGTCTGTGCCTTCTTTTCCCCTTCTTTTTTCTGTTGCTTTACTTTTTCACCTCTGCATTTTTTTTTTTCACGACGATCAAGACCACAAAGCATGGGCATTGCGTGGCGTTTCATCTTTTAAAAGGGCTGTTGTGCTTTTCTCTTTCCGTTCGACTTTCGCGTAAAAATAAAGCAAGATATTAAAGCTATTGATTTCTTTTAAATGCGAAGCGTTTGATGATTCTATTCCCTGTTGATATGACTGAAATACATACGGAGTACTCTTAAAGCTCATCTCTCTCATGAGGCTCTTCAGCCTTTTCCGTCGACTCATCCACCACCTTTGTCTGAGCCTCGTGCTCCTCCACGTTGTCGACCTTGGCTGTTGTCCGGCGACGCTTATCGAGAGCGGCGATTTCGTCGTCGTAGACGGTCCACTCGGGCACCTGGCGACGAGCACGGTCGAGCTTGGGCTCTTTGGTCATGGGGTTGTTGCAGAGATCGATCGTCTTGGCGGTAGCGAGGGCGGCGTCGCTGCACCACGTCTCGCACCACAGCCAGTCCTGGGGCAGGCTGTAGATGGGCAGGACAAACTGCATGTGGTTGGGCAGGTCCTGGTCGAGGTTGGCGAGGCTGTTGGAGTCGGCGGAGAGCTGGTGGTAGGTCTGGCGGAGACGGTCGCCGGCGGCGATGGCGCGGAAGCGGCGCAGGTCGACGACGTAGAGGGCAGAGATGTGGTAGGGCTGGCCGCGCAGGTAGGTGTGCCAGTAGCCCTGTTTCCAGAAGCGGAACCCCTCCATTTCGGTGCGGGAGTCGCACATGGGCGTGAAGCCGTAGGGGGCGCCCTGGAGGTCGAGGGTGACGAGGTCGTACATGTCGGCGCGCACGATCTGGTCGGCATCGACAAAGATGACCTTGTCGAGGGAGAGCGGGAAGAGCACGTCCAAGAAGAGAATCTTGTACCCCCAGATCTCGCGCTGCTTCTCCTTTTGCTGGCGCAGCCAGTGCGGCCACTTGTACGTGACCATTTCGTACGCAAAGCCGTACTCGGCCGCGAGCGTCGGGATAAAGTCCTTGAAGGAGGGCGACAGGAACTGCTCAATAAACCAAAACTTGACGGTATGGTTGTTGGCGTGCCGCATGACGCTGACCATCATGATGTTGAGCATGCGCTCATACAAATGGCCGCTGGCCACAGAAAAGATGTTGATGTCGGCCTGCTTCTCGACGGGGGTAACCGACTTGGTCGTGGATGCCTCGTTGCTCTTCTTTCCTCCTCCTCCCAGGAGGCTCTCGGCAAACTTGAGACCCTTGGCGACATAGTCACTGGCACCACCACCACCACCACCACCACCACTACCACCGGCGGAAGATGCATTGTCGTCCTCCAGAATCTCCTCCTTCTCCATACCGGGCTTGCGCACGAGACGGGGGTAGAGAGTGGCGCCCTTAAAGTCCATGAGGGCAACATCGGTGCCCTCGTCGCCAGGGACGGGCGCTCTGCCCTTGGACCCGACGCTCTCCATGGAGAAGATGTCGGCACTGCGGCCCTCTTTCAGACGGATGTTATAGTAGCCAGGGTTGGCCTTGAACTGGAAGTAGCCGAGGTTCGCCATGATGATGGTGTCGGCGACGTGGTCGTTGGTCTCGGTGCCGAGGATCAGCTGCGCGCCATGGGGAGCTTGGCCGCTGGGGAGCTCGCGCGAGTGGCCCTCGATGAGAATGTGTTGCAGCTCGTAGGTGGCCTCGATGTTGTTGCCCTTGGCCGAGCTCAGCTTGATGTTGTCGAGATCGTAGGGCGAGACCTTGGGGGCGACCAGCCATGCCGGGGGGACGACCATGCCGAGGTTCAGGAGGGCTTCCGAGGGCAGACCGGCAAACATGGCATGCGGCGCCCGCAGCTCGCCCGTCGTGTCGTGCTGAGGCGCGGCATCGATGACGTGGCGGTAGAAGCGCTTGATGGGCAGCTCGTCGAGCCGCTCGCGGGGGTTCAGGTAGACGCGCAGGTAGACGCCCTCGAGGCTGGCGAGCACGCGGAGAACGGGCGCCCAGCGCTGGCCGACCTCGCTGGCCGGGTTGAGCAGGACGGTGAAGTGGATGGACGCCGTGTCGGCGTTGCCCGTCTCAAAGGACGTGTAGGTCGAGCTCCACCAGCGGAAGGAGGAGACGCGGACGGGCGAGGTCGACTCGAAGATGCCCTCGGGGAGATCCGACATGGTGGAGAGGGCCGTGATGGAGGTCAGCTGGGCCGCGGCAAGGGGAGACGCGACCTTGGCCGCGAGATCGAGGGCGTCCATGGCCGTGTAGACGGGGAGGATGCGCTCCGCCTGCTCGTACTCGAGCAGCGTCAGCATGTCGTCCTCGGTAAACTCGCTGGCCTTGGCAATAGGGCCAACGACGCGGCCGTTGAGGATGAGCACGTTGGAACCGGGCTCAATGGCGGCAGCGGCGCGGAACTGCTCGAGGGCCGTCAGGTACTCCATGGAGGGCGTGGGGTCGGCGCTGTCCACAACGGCCTGGAGAGGACCGACCTTGCTGAGGTCGACGAGGTTGACGGCATTTCTCTTGAGGGCGGTGTTGACATCACGGCCGAGGAGGCTGTTCGGGTTGTAGACAATGTCGAGACGTAGGCCCGGGTTGGCGTTGCGGAACTGGAGGGCCGAGAAGAGCAGCTGCACACCCTCCTCGCTGTCGAGGTCGACCACGACGGTGAGCGCAGCCCACGTCTCGCGCGTCGCCTCGCTGCTGGCGTCGATCACGGGGATCTTGGCAAAGAGGCCCGCAGACAGAGCGTGCATCTTGTGCATGTCGACAACACGCAGGTCCTTTTCGTCCTCGACGAAGATGTGGGCGTTGCGTTTGGTCATGGCCTTTTCCAGAAAGACCTCGGGCACCCACATGTCGTCGGTGATGGTGCCCAAGTAGACACCCTCCTGGACAATGCGCAGATGCGCGGCCAGCGTCATGCTCATCGTCTGGATCCAGTCCTCGTCGCGAGGCACGACCTCGCCGTCGACAAAGATAAGGGACGGGCTCGTGTAAGCACCAAGACGGTCGGCATAGTGCTGGGCCAGCTGGATCTGCTTGGCCAGCTCCTCGTCCGAAAAGAGGTCGTCCAAGGCCAGCGCCGACGTCTTCTTCGTCTTGTCGTTGCCACCGTTCACCTTGCGGCCCTTGATGGCGGCCTTGAAGATCTTGGCATCGGGGGCGGCCGTCTTTGCGTCCTGGAGCGAGGCCTGCAGATAGTGGATGGCAGCAGCGGAGCCATAGGTCTCAATGAGATGGTAGACGACGGTGGCCTGCTGGATGGATGCCGGGCTGGCAACGAGAGGCGCAATGCCAAAGCGCACAGGGAGGCCGCGCTGAACAAAGACGGCGAGCTGCTCGACAACCAGCGCGACGTCGTCGGGGTTGGAAAAATCAACAAAAAAGACCAGGTTGAAGACGTCGATAGACACGGGAGGGATCTGGCCTCGCCGGCCACCGTGCAGCAGGCCAGACAACGTGTTGGGATAGTCGGCGTAGCGGGCGTCTGTTTCGAGGTTGTTGAGCCAGATGATGACGCGGCCCTCCTCGATCTCATCGCGCCAGTCAAAGTGGAGGCCCGACGACGATGACGACGACGAAGACGACGACGAAGCCGTCTTGGCAGCCTCGATGGCCTCGTGGCTGAGCAAATTGATGACCTCGCGCGCCGTGAGACCGAGCTGGCAGACGCCTTGGATCAGCGTGCGCTCGCGACGGATCATGTCGAGGAGAGCGAGGGGCTCGATCTGGCGGTCCACCAGCTGGACGCCATTCATCCAGAAAACATTGAAGCCGCCAGGGACCAGCTTCTGCCGGTTCGCGCGGTGCTCCGTGACAAAGTTGGCCGAGGCATTGTGGGCCGCGAGCGAACTTGAGTAGCGAGGGAAGTCCTGCGTGACCTTGATGAGCGTCTCCAGGGGATTCTCGTCGCGGAGGATGTAGTCGGCCGTGTTGACGCCGAGGTTGGCCAGCTCCGACTTGGAAAGGGCTTTGAGGTCGGCCATGTCGGCATCCTCGTCGAGCACAACCTCGACATCTTCCTTCTTTCCATCATTGCTGTCGCTGCTACTGCTGCTTTCTCCAGCATCGCGATCATCAATGACAATGTAGTCTGTGCGCTTCAGAGCGAGCTCGATGCCGTAGCCGCTGATGGGGAGAGGTGCTGCCTCGGCGCTCTTGGCTGCGCTGCGGACATGACGCAGACGGTATGACAGCTCGCCAGCCCGGGCCTTGCCGGCAAGGAACTTGTGGAAGGGACCAAAGTCGGGAGAAGTGATGTCGGCGTAGAGAATGGCCAGAGGCCCCTGGTGGCCGAGTGTCGTGTCAAAGGGCAGCTGACGCTCCTGCACCTCTGCATTCGCGACCTTGCCGCTGGCCCTCGAAAACGACGGCGAGCAGTACCGCGATCCTTGCCACAGGATCCATCGCTCGCAGTCCTTCTCGTCGTTGCTGGTGTCGGAACTTGAAGTCGCCGCGGCCGTTTCATAGTATTGGAAATGGGCCTCGACTCGTGGCGCGGCCGCACGGAGGGACACGGTCAGCGCAAACGTAGACCATGCCTCGCCGCTGGAAATGTATCCATGCTTCTCAATGAGCTCATTGAACTTGGTCCAGTACTGGACATCCGTCTCGGCGTCGGCAAAGTAGCCCTCGGCAATGTGGTCGAGGATGGGAAAGTAGCTCGTTGCATTTTCCAATGCAGATGCCTCCCTGCAGGGTGTCGAGTGTGGTCAGCCAGTGGGAACAAGAGCGAGCTCGAGAACAGCGCAACCTACAGCAGCTCTGTCAAGTAAGGAGGCGTTGGGAACGATGCCACCATATTGACATCAACCCGTTGAGCAGCGGTTGCCGGGGATGTGTGAAGGCCCATGACGGCCATGAGAGCAGCCGCCCAGTTCCGCGAACGAGACATTCTAGCCATGGCGGGCACGAAAAGGGACGAACCCAATCTCGAAAATCGAAAACGTCAAATCAACGAAACGACGACACGATGTAACTTCTTTTTTCTTTCCGTCCACGATGCTGTTTGACCAGGACAAGATGAAGCTTGGAGGGATTCCAAGTCCAGATTCCGCTATAGAAGCTGGTATTGGCAATGTTTTTCAGGCGCTGCGGCCCAGTTTCCTCTTGAGAGCGTGTCTCGCCCAAGGAACACCACAGGACATCAAGGCATGCCGTGGTGGGGAGGCGCGGATGTGGCGTTTCGATATGGGCGAGGTGAGGTTGTTTGAATGAGGACACATCGATGAGAGCTGTCCGAAAGAAGATTAGCGTGAATGCGGAAGCTCCGGATCACGTGAAAACGGGAGCCTTGCAGGCTGGACAAATAACACGAGCTCTACTCCGTACATGTTGCCATTGAGTGTGCAAAATGACGGGTTTCTTGTGCTACATATCATATAAAGATATCTGTGTGAAACAGATTGGCAATTCTTGCCACTCTGGCAGTGACATATTTGTCGACCGTGTATACATTGTGAATGCGCAGTTGACCGGGCGCAAGTACAAAGCAGCAGAAGGGGCCAGCGCCAACGTGTCCAGATGAGCGCCGATAAGATACGAGCTAGTACGGAGTATTCCTTGTAGCGGCGTACTGCGTACGCATTACAGCGGGCAGCCCACTGCAACGGCAGGCACGACGCCTCGCACCTCCCTAGAACAGCAGGAACGCCCCTTAGCGGGGCCCACAATGCAAGCTCCTAATTGGCCACAGCACACCGTGTCGTCCCCTCCGGCGCGGATAAACAATGGGGCGACTGCCTGAGGCGCCGACCATCCCACATTTCGGGGGTCACGCCTGCCCTTTACAGCCAGCTCTCCTGCAAAGGTGGCCTCGAGCGGAATCCAGCGATCCCAGCGACTTGCCCAGTGTTTAAACTAGAGCGACTCCAGCGACACTTCAGCGACAACCCTGCATCGCGACACCGACTCTGCCATCTCCCAACGCCAGCCCCGGGCGCGCTCCTCTGTCGACCGGAGCTTCTGGCATTGCACCAGACACACAGACACTCGAAACCACACGCAAAACACACAACGGGCTCGCTGTACCGGAGCGTGTCGCCGCTGCGGAAAACCCGCCTGCTCCTTTCCTCCTCGCTTCTGAACCACCCCCTATAATCGTCCATCGACGCCGACACGGGCGAATCTGCGGTCAAGATGGCATCCACTCCGTCGCAGATGCTGACCAAGGTATGCGGCGGCCATCAAAGGAGCCATTGGGAGGGCCATTGGAGTATCCATTGGAAGGGCCATTGGGGCGGCCATTGGAACGGCCATGGGGGCAGCCATGGGGGCAGCCATTGAGAGGACGCGAGAGATGCTAACCAGCCCAGTTCGAGTCCAAGTCTTCGCGCGCAAAGGGCCTCGCCTTTCACCCCAAGAGGTACGAGATACGATCACGATGCCAACTGCCTCATCCCCCCATCCAGTTCCATTCCTAACCTTGCAGACCATGGATCCTCGTCTCGCTGCACTCGTCCACTATCCAGCTGTGGGACTACCGCATGGGCACCCTCATTGACCGCTTCGAAGAGCACGACGGTCCCGTGCGCGCCGTCGACTTCCACAAGACGCAGCCGCTCTTTGTGTCCGGCGGCGACGACTACAAGATCAAGGTCTGGTCGTACCAGACGCGCCGCTGTCTCTTCACCCTCAACGGCCACCTCGACTATGTCCGCACCGTCTTCTTCCACGACGAGCTGCCCTGGATCGTCTCGTGCTCCGACGACCAGACCATCCGGATATGGAACTGGCAGAACCGCTCTCTGAGTATGCATTTTCTCGGTTGTTTTGGGGGGAGGTGATGTGCCGCTTATACCTCCCCCCCGATTTGGTCGTCTTTGTTGCCTTTTTGCTAACCTCTTTCTCTCTCTTTTTTTTCTCCTCCTCCTCCTCTTTCTCTAGTCTGCACAATGACTGGCCACAACCACTACGTCATGTGCGCCCAGTTCCACCCCAAGGAGGACCTTGTCGTGTCCGCCTCGATCGACCAGTCCGTGCGCGTCTGGGACATCTCGGGCCTGCGTAAGAAGCACTCGGCGCCGACGTCCATGTCGTTCGAGGACCAGATGGCCCGCAACAACCAGAACCAGGCCGACATGTTTGGTAACACCGATGCTGTTGTCAAGTTTGTGCTCGAGGGCCACGACCGCGGCGTCAACTGGGTCGCCTTCCACCCGACCAAGCCCTACATCGTCTCTGCTGGCGACGACCGCCTCGTCAAGCTGTGGCGCATGAGCGACACCAAGGCCTGGGAGGTCGACACCTGCCGCGGCCACTTCCAGAACGCGTCGGCCTGTCTCTTCCACCCCCACCAGAACCTCATTCTCTCGGTCGGCGAGGACAAGACCATCCGCGTCTGGGACAGCGAGAAGCGCACCGCCGTCCAGACCTTCAAGCGCGAAAACGACCGCTTCTGGGTGCTGGCCGCCCACCCCGAAATCAACCTCTTTGCCGCCGGCCACGACAACGGCGTCATGGTCTTCAAGCTCGAGCGCGAGCGTCCCGCCTCGGCCGTCTACCAAAACACCCTCTTCTACATTAACAAGGAGAAGCAGGTCCGCTCGTTTGACTTCCAAAAGAACGTCGAGTCCGCCACGCTGCTCTCGCTGAAGCGCGTCGGTCCCGCCTGGGTCCCGCCCCGCACCCTCTCCTACAACCCGGCCGAGCGCTCCGTCCTCGTCACCTCGGCCGTCGACGGCGGCTCCTACGACCTCATCAGCATCCCCCGCGACGGCTCTGGCGCCGTTGAGCCCACCGACACCAAGCGCGGCGCCGGCAACTCGGCCATCTTTGTCGCCCGCAACCGCTTTGCCGTCCTCAGCACCGCCACGCAGACCATTGACATCCGCGACCTCTCCAACTCGGTCACGCGCTCCTTCGCCGCGCCCCCCGGCACCACCGACATCTACTTTGGCGGCCCCGGCAACCTGCTCATCATCACCAGCACCGCTGTCCACATGTACGACATCCAGCAAAGAAAGACCATGGCCAGCCTCAGCGTCAACGGCGTCAAGTATGTCTCCTGGTCCAACGACGGCCTCTACGCCGCCCTGCTCAGCAAGCACAACATCACCATCGTCACCAAGACGCTCGAAAAGGTCAGCACCCTGCACGAGACGATCCGTATCAAGAGCGCCACGTGGGACGACGCCGGCATCCTCCTCTACTCGACCCTCAACCACATCAAGTACACCCTGCTCAACGGCGACAGCGGCATCGTCCGCACCCTCGACCAGACCGTCTACCTCGTCCGTGTCAAGGGCCGCAACGTCTACTGCCTCGACCGCTCCGCCAGCCCCAAGATCCTGCAAATCGACCCCACCGAGTACCGCTTCAAGATGGCCCTCGTAAAACGCAACTACGAGGAGATGCTCCACATCATCCAGACCTCCTCCCTCGTCGGCCAGTCCATCATCTCCTACCTGCAGAAGAAGGGCTACCCCGAGATCGCCCTGCAGTTCGTCCAGGACCCCACCACCCGCTTCGATCTCGCCATTGAGTGCGGCAACCTCGACGTCGCCGTCGAGATGGCCAAGACCCTCGACAAGCCCCAGTTCTGGTCCAGACTAAGCGCCGAGGCCCTCGCCCACGGCAACAGCCAGATTGTCGAGATGTGCTACCAGAAGCTCAAGCAGTTTGACAAGCTGTCCTTCCTCTACCTCGCCACCGGTGACAAGGCCAAGCTCGGCCGCATGGCCAAGATTGCCGAGCACCGTGGCGACTTCACCGCCCGCTTCCAGAACGCCCTGTACCTCGGCGACGTCGAGGACCGGATACAGATGTTCAAGGAGATTGACCTCTACTCGCTGGCCTTCATGACCGCCAAGGCCCACGGCCTCGAGGAGGAGTGCCAGTCTATCCTCGAAGCCACCGGTGTCACCGAGGACCAGCTCACCCTGCCCACGGCCCTGAGCAACTCTCTGACTCCGCCCAAGCCTGTCGTCCCCACCTACCAGTCCAACTGGCCCACCAAGGGTGCCTCCGTCTCCGTCTTTGAGAAGGCTCTGCTCGGCCAGGTCGAGTCGCTGACCCTCGAGGACGAGCCGTCGGCTGCTGCCGGTGGCGCTGGTGCTGCCAACGGCGGTGACGCGTTTGGCGAGGACGAGGAGGGTGGTGCGCGCAACGGCAACCTCATTGACGTCGACGACGAGGAGGATGCCGGCGGCTGGGACATGGGCGAGGACATTGTTGCCGAGGCCGAGAGCGAGCTTGTTAGTGACGAGACGGCCGAGGCCGGTGGCGCTGTCAGCAGCGAGGCCGACCTGTGGGCACGCAACTCGCCGCTGGCTGTCGACCACGCTGCAGCTGGTTCGTTCGAGACGGCCATGCAGCTGCTCAACCGCCAGGTGGGCGCCGTCAACTTTGCACCGCTCAAGCCCCGCTTCCTCGAGGTGTACAAGGCCTCCAAGACCTACCTGCCCGCGTCGGCCGGCCTGCCGCCGTTGGTCAACTATGTGCGCCGCAATGTCGACGAGGAGGACCCGCGCAAGGTTCTGCCCGTCATTCCCCGGGACCTCGAGTTCTTGGTGGAGAACGACTTGCAGCGCGGCTACGATGCCATGAAGAGCAACAAGCTCGACGACGGCATCAAGGTCTTCCGCGGCATCCTGCACGCCGTCCTTGTCAATGCCGTGTCGAGTGCCAGCGAGGTCGACGAGGCCAAGAAGCTGATCAAGTCGGCGAGCGAGTACGTCGTGGCCATGTCCATTGAGCTGGCGCGGCGGCAGCTGGGCGCGCCCGATGTCGTCGCCAGCGACCCGGCCAAGCTCAAGCGCAGCCTCGAGCTGTCGGCCTACTTTACCATTCCCAAGATTGAGGTGCCCCACCGCCAGCTCGCTCTGCTCAACGCCATGAGCCTGGCGGCCCGCAACAAGAACTACAACTCGGCCCTCAGCTTTGCAAACCGCATTCTTGCCAACGGCGGCTCTGGTAGAATCATTGAGACGGTAAGAAAGAGCCCTATCTACAGTCTATTTACAGTCGTCCCTTGTTCATATATCATCATGCTAACCCCTTCCCTTAGGCCAAAAAGACAAAGGCGCAATGCGAGCGCAACCCCAACGACGCCGTCGAGATCGAGTTTGACCAGTTTGCCGAGTTTGACATTTGCGCCGTCAGCTTCACGCCCATCTACAGCGGCACGGCCTACGAGGAGTGCCCTCTGTGCGGTGCCAAGTACCACACCAAGTACAAGGGTACCGTCTGCCCCGTCTGCCAGGTCTGCGAGATTGGCAAGAAGGGCAGTGGCCTCAAGCTGTTTGCGTAAATTTTTTAAAGAAAAAGGAGGGGGCGCAGCTCACTAAATGTTGTGGATTGTTTTGAATGTCTCTTTTTTCATTGTTGCGGGAATAGAGGAGGCTTTTGCTGGCTTTTATTTTTTTTTTATTTTTAACCTTTTTTTCTAGTTCTTTAGTGTCCAAGTCGTCTTTACTTTTTATATTGGTCGTTTTTTTGTTTGCTTCTTATTTTTCCCCGGCATTGCTTGCTCTTTTGTTTTTGTTTCTTATGCTTTCTTTTCTCTTGCTCACTTCTTCTTGCTTCTTATTGTTCTTGTTCTCGATGAGGAAGATAAAAACGGAGAAAAAAAGTGGCCCAGACTTTTGCAGGCATAAAACGGTAGTGAAGAGTTGCGTATTACTTTTGTTTACCCGGGCAGGGGGGCAATTTATATATCTAGTGTGCTGTTACACGCACGGAACTCTTGCACGGCTTTTCATACAGCATGGAGATTGACTGCTTCCACTGGAGGCTTTTTTTTAAAACGCAAACAAATGCTCTAATTTGTACACATGGAAACCAATGCACGGCACATAATCGCTTCTGCAAAAAACAACCCAACCCAACGTTGCCACTCCCAATCATTGTTCCTTGTTTCCCCCTCTCTGTTACACAATCGTCTCCAGCTGTCGTGCATAGCCCAGCACGTTCTCAATGACCATCTGGCTGACCTCCTTCTCTGCCGGCTCAAGCGACAGACCATCGTCGGCCGAGACCGTGCCGTCAGGAGCGGCCGATGCTCCTTGTGCGGCCGAGGCAGCAGGGAAGTAGATGTTGCCATCCTTGATGGTCCAGCCGCGGTGACGGGCAAACTCAATGACGGCACCCTCCGAGTCGAGGAAGAGCAGAGACTTGGTCGAGCTCAGGGGCAGCGAAGGGTACGCCCGCTCGCTGCTCGAGGCGATTTCCGAGCGGATTTGAGAAGTAAGGATCTGGGTGGGAAAGGAGAAAGAAAAGGTTAGATTGAGAACCATCAACGCAACTCGGTTTCTCTTTTTCTTTTTGGCTCACCTCTGAAAAGACAGAGTACTCCTCGCAGGGAACTTGGCCCTGCTTCATGGCCTTCCAGACCTGGTCGTAGCTACCCTCCATGAGCCAGCGCTCCAGACGGATGGGGTAGCCCAGGTAGCGGTCGTCCTCAGAACCAGCACCCTCGCGTGTGCTGATCGTCTCCAGCTCCGAATGGAACTCGCCGTAGCGGCCCTCTGTCAGCAGCAGCAGCAGGTACAGACCCGTCACCTTGTTGCGCTCCGCCGCATTCGGCGGCAGCACCGCTGCCGGCAGCGCGTAAAACGGTGCCAGCTGCTGCACGTAGCGCGTAAACGCGTCCGCGTCCTGCGCGCGGATGCTGCACAGAGCACCAATCTCGTACGTCTCACGGGCCAGCGCCAGCACGGCCGGGTTCGCTGCCGAGCTGTCGCCCGACAGAACCTCGAGCGACGGCGTCAGCGCATTGAGCTTGAGCAGGGCCAGCTTCGCCTTGGACAGCAGCTTGACCTGCTCCGTGTACGTCCGCGAGGACTTGATCTGCGAAAGGATCTGAGAGAGTTGCCGTTCCGCCATGTTGTCGTGTGTGTGTGTATGTGTGTGGGAGAGAGAAAGGATGAGGATGGGTGATGGCAAGGCGAGGTGGCGATAAATCGAGGTGAGAAGTCGAGCTGGCGATTGAATGTCGAGGGAAGACTCGCAGCCCCGCAAATATAAACCAAAAAGTCGTAAAGCTTGCCGCCAACAGAAGCGTTCGTGTCGATACAAGCAGATTGGGATGGAGTCGGAGGCCGTGGAGGAGGTCGCGTTGCGTCACAATGGGTGCTGGAGGTGTGGATGGGGGTTTCGATAGCAGTCGGCAGCCCCAAAGCCAGCAAGCGCGGACAGGCTGCATGAGGCTGACGAACGCGGCCAGAGCTCAGGCAGGTACGCTTCATTAGGTGCATATTTCACGTGACACTAACGCGATACATGCATACGTACAAACACCCGTCGTTGACATCATTGCTTCTTTTTGCTGCTTGCATTCTTGGTTCTCGGTTCTCGCTATCTATCGGAGGATTTTTGGAGTCTGGACCCGGCGCTCATCACACTCTAAACTGTATTCACACCTCTGGAGCCGCGAACAATGCATATGGCAAAAGTAAGCTCACCCCGTAAGTCTCTCAGTAGGCGGTGAACATAGCCACCTGATATAGCCATGGGCCGTAGATTTTGCCCAATGATAAAACCGTGAGCTCGTACGCGAAATACGATGGTCGTATGAAGGCATGGGATAAAATGAATCACAGGCATATTGGTTTGTGTTGGACACCACTATCGTGCAGTTCAGCCTCGTCCCGCCGTATATGAATCAGCTAGTGACTGCAGTGCGCCTACACTAACACATAAAGAGCTACCTAACACGCCGGATTTGCGAGGTTTATTATGCCGACATTACATACGTGTATGGTTTCGGTCCTCTCGTGTCATCTCATGAAAACTGCATGTATGATACAGGACGGCAAGGAAAATTGCACAAAAATACCTTGGCAAAATACATTGGACAGAAGTGTGGGAGTCGCCTCTCGTCCGTCGGGAAGGTGCAGTGTCGCTCTTGCCCGATTCCTCACCCAAATGTGGCAATCCCGGTTTTCAAATCAAACGGGGCCGGGCTAGCGCAGCAGGTGCTTCCCCAAATAGCATCCAGAGTTGTGGCGGAGCGTCCAAACCCATGCCCTGCCAAAGTGTAAGATGTCATCTTTTTCGGGCAGCTGCAGCCAGGTCTGTGCAGCAACCGCAACGGCGGCAGGTACGACCCTCCCCGGGCTCGGGAAATTACGCTGTTGCTCGCAAAAATATCTTTACATCTGCAACGGTTTTGGGGAAGGAGCCACCTTCCCAACAGCCAGTCACTCTTTGGTCGTTTTTGGTCCCGATGACCCTGATTAGTGAAAGTGACAGCTGTCGGTGTCGATCCTGGGTGGTTGCAGTGATGCACCACCGTCTTTGGAAGCGGACTGCGTCTGCAGCCGGGCGCTTTTTGAGACCGAGCCTAGACGCTCTCGTAGTGCTGCTTGGCATTATCGTTTCACGAGGCCGAATCACAAGCGCAAACGCCAAAATAGTCCATTGCAGACGCCAAACGTGAAATGGTGGGGGGCGGCAGTTGACGCTCTTCGCCGTACCTTCCGTATTCCGTAGCTCTTTCCATTTTGTGTCTAAGACCCGTGGTCCGCGCCTTCCTCGATTGCCATATTGCCGATTGACCTTCCTCTTTCCCTTTTTCGACCTCCTGCCCCTCTACCTGGCTTCTTCGCCTTTCACCCCCTTTCTTCCCCTGGTTTCCTCTTTCTTCGACTCCTTTTCTTTTCACGGCTACTTCATACATCGCCTTCTCTCGCGATAGCCCTTGCGCATCCGCTATCAGGCGCGTTTGTGCACCTACGGAGTAGACCCTGCTTGCATTTGGCATGCAGCGCCGCATCTGATCCTCCTTCACCACAGGATCACCCCGCTCACGATTATTCTTACGTTGCTTTGTCGCTGGGTCAGTGTTGGGCCCTTATTCCACTCCCTCACCACTTTCACACAACTAACGGAACAGCAGGCAAAAGGACAAGCAGCTACAGCACGAGCCAAAGCACTTCGCTCCTAGTCGCATTCGGCAGATTGTGTGCGATCGCCGCACAACCAGTAGGCGCCAAACCGTGTCGACCAGAAGACGCAAGACGCAAGACGCAAGAAAGCAACAAGAACCTCCTGAAACAGGCATCTCCTGTTGCCTTCCGCCACACACAAACGTAAAACGCATACGCGTGCAGGACAGTTTTACGCGCACGGTGGCTGGTACCCCGGTACCTGCCTTGTTAAGCTAGACATGTCGAATTACACTCCTTCCGGCCAGAACCATGGCCATGATGCAGGTAAGGTTCAGCATCCTTCCATCCTCCTCTCCCCATGATGCAGCTGTGCAAGGCGAGGGCAGCAGGCTTCAGAGACAGACCAAAAGAGGACAAAAAAAAGTTGGCCCGTAGGAGGAGGGCTACCAGGGCAGAGGACATCGGCGCTTTTATCCGATATTGTGGTGTGTGCACGCCGAGAGGGTGGGCTTGATGCCAACATTCCAGCACGCTGGGGAGAGCAGACCACAAACCAAGTACGGAAGTACACACGAAACGCCAGCCCGCCGAAAGCAAGCCTTTCATTATTCTTGCTGGTATTATTTTCAGCAGCGCACCTTCTTTTGCCCGATCTCAGCTACTGCTGCAGCCACGGACCACAGATGGCACGAGGTTTCAAAACAGCCCTCTCAGCCTGGCTTGACAGCCCGCCACTTTTCACTGTCTGTTTCGCCTTTTTGGGACTTGCGGATACTGCTGCAGCGAGCATCTGGATAAAAGCTACATCCCGTCTCACCGGCACCATTCATGTGGGACACGTCTGGCCTTTTTTGACGTGTCCTTGACCCGGCCCTTTTTTCGTTCTTCTTGTGGGCTGTCTCTCTGTCTGTCTGCCGTCATCTCCTCTTGCCTTTTCACTCGGCCTTCCAAGTTTGCCCCGACAGGACCCGGACTCCGCCGGATTGGAATTGCGGCCGTGCCCGTGTTGCGCTCTCCCTCTCTTTTTTTTTTTTTTTTTTTTTTT
>JAGKRZ010000388.1:0-22534 GCA_020002355.1 Intubia oerlemansii
CCGTTTTTTTTTTTTTTTTTTTTTTTACATCAGGACGCATCCAAGGTCCTGTTAACATGTTCATTAGTCCTTTTCGTTTTCTTTGTTTTTAATATCAAAACATTTCATCTACCTAGTAAAATTAAATGTCGGATACCTAGAACATACAAGACCCCTTGGGGCCAAAGACACGAAATGGCAAACCAGAAAACTACCCAAGCAAAACTACAACACCGTTTCCCTCCCCAATACTGCCTGCTTACTTGTACTCCATCTCAAAGGTGCTCTGCGGACGCAGCGGCAGACCAGACGCTGCATATGCCATGTCCGTCATCTCGGCCAGCGCAATGGTATTCTCGCCCGACACCCACATGCCCGAGCCGGGCTTGCCGCGCACCTTGTTGACAAACTGCTCGAGCTGGTGGCGGTACGAGAGCCAGGACGGCTCGTCGTTTTGGCCGGGGAGACCGGCCTCGGCAAACGTGTAGGCCTTTTTGGACGTCTTGCGGCGCCACGTCGAGCGGACATCGCTAGGCTGCCCGATGCGCCGGATGCAGTAGACATCCTCAATGTCGATGCGGTGCCAGACGTTGCTGACCATAAAGTTGTGGAAATGCAGCGAGCGGGTGACGACGCGCTCGTAGCCCTCGGGCACGGGCGCGGACGAGCGCGAGGCATTGGCCGTGTCGGGCACGGCGTGGTGCGCGAGCCGGATCCAGCCCATGCCCGTGGCCAGCATGCCGCCGCGCAGCGACGACTTGGTGCTGCCGACAATGTTGTTGGGGAAGCGGAACTTGGCCGTCGAGGCGTAGTCGCAGAGCTGGCGCGGCGGGGCGCAGAGGTCGACGTGGCACTCGATGCACGCCTCGGGCTCGGCGCCCACCACGAGACGGAGCGCCGAGGAGACATAGCTGCCAATGTCAATCATGCTGCCGCCGCCAAGCTCGTAGCGGAAGCGGATGTCGTCCTCCTTGAACAGGTAGCCCGGCACTTCGGCCTCTGCGTGGATGGTGTCAATGTGCGCGCGGTCGACGAGCGACAGGAAGCAGAGCCAGGCCGGCTGCATGGAATAGTGCAGCGCCTCGAGCAGGACGGGCGGCTGATCGGGCAAGGATGGTGCTGTCACCCGGCTGCCACAAAGGTTCCGGGGAGCTGTCAGGAGCGGCGACTCGAATAAGAGATGGGCATCGGCCGCCGTGGGCACGGCCGACTTTTCGACGAGCACATGCTTGCCTTTGGCGAGCGCTTTGAGCGTCCACTCATAATGCAGGCCGACCGGCAGCGGGACGTAGACGGCGTCGATCGAGGGGTCGTCGAGGAGTTCTGCAGAGAGAGGGAGGGGTGAGGATTGCACTGTTAGACCTGAAAATGTGTTTGGAGCAGTGGAGATGAAGTTTGGAAACAGTACAAAGACAATGCTCCCAAAAAGGAAGGAACACGCACCGTCGTAGCTGCCCATGACTTGCGGGATGCCGTTCTTTTTGGCGTAGGCCTGGGCCCGCTTTTTGTCGCGCGACGCAACGGCTTGAATGATCACATCGGGATGCGACTTGGCCGGCCGGAAGAGCGCCATAGGTCTGGTTGTTAGAATGTCCTCGGAAGAAAATCAAAATCAAAAAAGGGAAAGATAAATTCGGCCGTCTTACGCAATGTTGGCCGCCCCGAGAATGCCAAAACGCAGTGCATCGGCCGATTTGGTCACCTCGGTCGGGAACTGTGCCTTCCAATTTCGGCGTAGAAAGTCCATTGTCATGGCTGGAGTTTCGTGTAAGTCGGCCTTGAGAGGCTGGCCTGTTTTCTGCAAACTTTTTCGTATTCTTCTTTTTGAATGAATGCACCTCAAAACAACCCATTCAAATTTCTTGAATTCATCTCTCTCGCTTTATACAACTGCCTGGAACAAACATTGCACCGACACACCGATTCCAGCATTTCAAAGCTTCCACAGTATATTCCGTATAAATACACACGGTGTTCGCACTGTCCCTGATTTATAGATGCAGCCCGGAGGATTTGCAGAGTTTCACCGACAAGCCGGCGGCAAAAGCTCCGGTCAGCCTCCCACACCCAGGCCCTGGCTAGTTTTTCATTTTTTTCCCTTTTCATTTTTTTTATTGCTATTGCTCTACCCCTCCCATTCGGTACTATTGCGCCGGCGCTTCGGTCATACCCGTGAATCTTTTGCCAAAGGGGGTGGAAAAAAGGTCCAACATGTCGATCCGCTTGGCCGAGCTGTCATCAGGTGTACTGGACGGCAGATGTTGTTTTGCACATTGCATCCATTACTATATAGGTTATCTTAGATGCAATCTTTCTGTTTTTCGAGGAGACGAGAACAGACAAATTGGCACTCCTTTCTCTCCTTTTTCTTTTCTTCTGCAGATGTTAGTTCTAGGATGGCACAAGTTCCCCGGGTACACAACGCATACGAATGATCGTTGTCCGTCGTGCGGCAATACACGCCAACAAAGACGCGCAACCCTTGTGCGCAATGCGCAATGCGCAAAAACACACACAGCATCTCAATGTCCGTTGCACTTCTCACACGCTGCATGCCACGAGGCTGTCGATTTTGCCCTTCTTCGGGAGACCCACTTTTAGTCGCTGCCGAAAGAGGTACATGAGCCATGTAACATCAAGTACTCCGTACCGTTGTACCCAGATACAAGGCATCGTCGTAAACTGGCCCTGGCCACACTGGCCCAGGCGCTGACAGGAGGAGCAAGGTACCCCCCCGTATCCTTGCCGTTTTGCGAGCCGCGGTGGAATCGCGGCAGCCCAGCCAGCCAATAGCGAGCTTGGCGCACCATTCCATTGCACGTTTTTCTCCCGCCAGCGTGGGTAAATGGCCTGATCCTGGGGCCCTTGCAGCCTATGAGAGGCTGCCGCTTGAGGCCCGTTTCCCCAGACTCGGCCACTGGTCAGGCCATAATTTTGATTGTACGTTTTATCCTTGTGGCATCTGTTTTGTCTCTCTGCTTTTTTTCCTTTTGCTTTTTGGTGTTGTCTGTTGTTTTTTTTCCTCCGTACAATGTATCTCCGAGTTTTTTACAGTGTTTTTGCACTGACAAGAAGTCGTTTTGTAGATGCCGCATCCCACGTGAGCACGTCTGGTCGTGGTTGAATCTTTTTTCCGGTCAATGCCGCTTTTGTTCTTACATGGCCGCCCCGGAAGCTTCCTTATTTTAAGCTTTCATCGTTCAACGTCGTCACGGCTGTCGGCTGCTCCTTCCTGATACGAAGTACCTAGATGGGCAGATCCTGCATACCTCTTTCCCGATTTGCGCCTCTTACTGTTCTTTTAGCTCCGTTTTTGTTGCTTTTATTTTTTATTATTTTCTCAGCCTTCTCATCGGCGGTTTCCGCGTTTGTCGTTCCTGCCCTTTCTACCGTTTTTTACATGTCTCTGGTTGCTTTGTCTCTTGTCACTCTCGCTTTCCCAATACAGAACTCACCTTCCCTCTTTTTCGGCCCTATCTTTCCACTTTATTCTTTTTTGGCTCGCACCTGCCGCGCTCGCCCCTCCTCTTCCTCCTCCTCCTTCTTCCTCTCGCCGATCTTCACCAGCTTGTCTCTTCATCTTTCAACCTCACCGATCCAGCTTCTTCAACGATCGTGTACGTCGACTTACCCCGACAGCCACCCATTGACCCAATTGACACACACGGGGATCCACAATTCGGCCTTTGTCTCTAGATCACACTCTAGGACTCAAGCAACTGATCACTCATCTCGTATTGTTTATTGCGCAACAGACAAGCTTCCTCTTTCACTGCTTCTCTTGTTTTTCGTCGTCTTTTTTTGAAGCTTGATGCGCGTTCTTGACAAAGGCGCGCGGCATTGAAGGAAAAAAAAAAGACTCATTGCACAACCGAAAACAAGACAACAGCTTTCGAGTCTAGACGCAGCTCGCACAAACCAATTGGGCTTTTGTGCCCTGTGCGGCCGTACCACCACCGACGGCTGTGCGCCCCCTCTCATCCTCTCCTGGCCCCTCCGACTTGCGTGTCAATAACACGTCGCATCACGGCCAGAGGTTCATTCACACAGCTGCCGTCTGGTGCACACCCAACAGACAGCATACCCGCAAGCCGCCGACTGCAGATCGGGCCGCGCCGCCCAGCTTCCCGTCTCTTAACCGCATGAACCCCCTCCCATAGAGCAGGCTTCGTGCTGCCCCTTAACTTGGGCTGCTTGGTCTCACGGAGAGCCAACCCGGCGCATAGCCTGAAACGACCATCTTCGGCTATACCAATTGCGAATCACACAAGCCGCTACCAATTTATACTTTTACTCTGCAACACGCACACACAGCCGCCGGAACCATGGACCCATCACTGTTGAGGAATCTTGGCTATATCGGCCAGGTAAGGGATGATTGAATTGTCTTTTTTGTGACGATCGTTCGTGCAGCCCGCGCTTTGCTAACGTTGCCAGGCTACCCCCGGCACAGCGCCGGCCGATGGCTCGCCGCTCACAACACAACCGCCAGCCTCAATATGGGATGAGGCCAACCTTGCTGCTGCCGGGATGGGACGGTCAAAAGACTCGCCATCAGGGCCGTCCACTCTAGGCTCCATCTCATCCTTAGCAGCATCGCCCAGCGTCAACATGTACAGCCCACTCATGACAGGATCGCCTTCCCTATTCGCCCCGCAAACAACACAGCCCACGATTGCACCGCGCCCTCCAAGGACACATGAGGGACCAGAGCGCAAGCGGTCCAAGCTCAGCTCCGACACCTCCTCCTTTGACTCGGTCGACTATTGGACGCAGTTTGACCAGGAGCAGCAAAAGATTCAACAAGAAAAGATGAGGCAGCAGCAACAGCAGCAACAGCAACAGCAGAAGCTCGGCCAGGGAGTCGACCTGGAACAGCAGCAGCTTATGCTTCTTCAACAGCAGCAGCAAATACAACAGATGCAGCAACTACAACAACTACAGCAGCTGCAACAATTACAGCAACTGCAACAGCGGCAGGCCCAAGAAGCGCAGCAGCGGCAGAAAGCCACCAAAAAAAAGGTGCCCGAGGAACAGTCATCCGCCTCGAAACCACCGCCACTACATGCTCCGGTACCTCAGAGGTAAAAGCGACTTTTATTGCGAGGGGGGGAGGCATGCTTTGGCAAAAGACCAAAGGGGCCCCTGCTGACATTTTCCTAGGCCTACCAAAGGTGCTCCAGCGCCAGCAGCCCCTCCGGTTCTGGCTCCGGCTCCGGCTCCGGCTCCAGTACCAGCACCAGCACAAGAAACGGCATCGGAAGCCGCACCTGCTGCTGCTGCTGCTGCTGCTGCGCCGCCTCCGACACAGAAAGCACCAGAAGACGTGAAGATAGAAGCCATGACCACAGAAGATACAGCTCTCGAAGACACCTCGTGTGAGAATCCCCTTCCCGACGACGCCGAGGAGGCTTCCTACTCGTCCATCAAGCTCGCTGATCAGATGTCAGCCATGGACTCCATGCCACCCACCGACGTCCCCCAGCGCGAGGGCCTGTTTTCGACCCCGCTGAGCTGGGAAAAGCCGCCCATGAACATGGGCGTCGATCCCATGACGCTGATGCAGACGGGCTGGCTGCCCGAAGCCGAGCAGAGACGACTGATGGCGATTGCCATGAACTCGTCCTCGACCATGAGCGGCGGACTGGGCAACAACCTCGGCACGGGGTTTGGCATGATGCCACAGTTATACGGCCAAGGTTTGGGGGGTATGCCGGGTGTTCCGGGTATGCCGGGTGTCCCGGGTATGGCTGGCATGGCTGGCATGGCCAGTCCGTACGGAGGCGGCGACATGTCTGGTTTCATGTCGACAACCACATCGTCGTCGATGGCTCCAGGAGCGCGACCGCAGCCGACGACGGCCGCCGACAGCAAACCGATCAAGACGGAAAAGGGCAAGGAAAAAGTCAAGTCGGCCGACCGTGCAGCGCACAACGATATCGAGCGCAAGTACCGCACCAACCTCAAAGACAAGATTGCCGAGCTGCGTGATGCCGTGCCGACGCTGCGGACCATTCCCGAGAATGGCGGCATGGACGAGGGCGAAGGCCCTGAGGGATCGCAAGGGCGCGGTCCCAAGATTAGCAAGGTGGGTGGGACCCGAGAGAGAGAGAGGGAGGGAGAAAGAAAGAGGAAAGTGGTGGGAAAGTCAATCTAACAATACCAGGGCACCGTCCTTACCAAGGCGACCGACTATATTCACTTTCTCGAAAAGAGAAACAAGGCCATTATGCAGCAGCACGAAGAGCTGTCGCGTCGGCTCCAGGCCTTTGAGCAGCTCCTCGGCGCGACAGCGAGACCAACGTTTCAGATGCCTTTTAGTACAACTCTCTTTGACCCGAGAGCGTTTTGCTAAAAGAAAACAAAAAAGGGGGGAAACAAAAAAAAAAGAGAAACAAAGGCTGCGACATGTTCATCCCTTCTCCCTGTCTCCAAACCAATTTTTTGGGGGGGTTCCTGTCGGATCCCTCTCTTGCGATCACCACTCTCTCGGATCCTTTCCTTATTGGGAAGCCTCTTGTGGCTGTCATGCCGATCTTCCAATATGGGATGTCTTTCTTCACCTGCATATGGTGTTCACGGCGTTTTTGCTTTTATTTTCGGGGGTTTACTAGACTACATGATGATATGAATGAGAAAAAAAAGTTGTGTTTCGAAATTTCACTGCGAAAGTGGAAAGTAAAAACGGGCGTGCTTAGTTTGTATCTTGTGCACTGTGGCCTGTCCTTATTAGGTGGTTTTTATAGGTACCTAGGCAGGTGCCTAACCTGCCCGGCTGGCGGTCGATTGTACCCGTCTTTTAAGAGATCTAATTCTTTTTCGTAATGCGGAAAAAAAAGTAGGTTTTTTATGGAAGGACGAGACTTTGAATTTATTTTCACTTTATAGGTATGGAAAACATATAGGATCGAAATATTATTTCTTAGAGGTACCTTAGCAGGCACGAAAAAAAAACGTTAGGTACCTACCTATATCGTACACAAATTAAAAAAAAAATAAATAATGGAATATTAAAAATGGAAAAAAAAACAAGAGCCAAGAGTCAAGAATAAAAAAATGAATTTGAATAATAGAATATTAAAATGTCATAAAACCAGCTTTAATGGGATTTAGGGAGAGGTAAGTACCTACGTATATACGGAGTAGGTATAGGGAGGTCAGATAAGAACGTAAACACACAAGTCGAAACAACGTAGGTTGCCACATGAAATATCGTTTCCATTGCTTTATATAATCATTCATCATTCAAAATTTATATAAAAATCCCCATGATATTTATACATCACGCAAGGCCTCGATATCAGCGACTTCCTTGACAGCTTCTGTCGTCAAGATGTAAGGGTCGTCCTCGCCGACGCAGATGCTGTCTTCGATGCGCACAGCAAGGCCCCGGAAATGCTTCGGGAAGCGGTCGTCGTCGGGGACATAGACGCCAGGCTCAATGGTGACACAGTGACCGGGCTGCAGAGGCACGTGTCGCGGATAGCTCGGCGTATCGTGGACATCGAGACCGACATAGTGGCCGACGTGATGGGGGAAGAGAGCATTCAGACGCTCCATGCTCGCACCACCACCCCAGCCAAAAGTGCTGCTGCCGCCGCCGCCGCCCAGATCAAAGCCGATCTTGCCCAGCTCGGACCGCAAGCCCTCGGCTGTGATGCGGTGGATCTGGTCAAGCGAGAGACCGCCGGCGGCCCGACACAACGAGACGGATGTGCGCTGCACGCGCAGGACGGCCTCGTACAGGTCGCGCTGCGGCACCGTGAACCGGCCGCTGACGGGCCATGTGCGTGTGATGTCGGTAATGTACGTGCCGTACTCGCCACCGGCATCGACGAGCACCATCTCGCCGTCGTCGAGTGTGCTGTTGTTGAGCACGTAGTGGATCAGGCGGCCGCGCGGGCCGCCGGCCACGACGGGCACATAGGCGATGCCATCACCGCCGTCGCGGTGAAAGGCATAGTCGAGAAACGAGGCCAGGTCCTTTTCGCGCGTCCACGGCTGGCGCATCGCGTCTGTGAGCGCGCGGCCCGACAGCCGGCCGGCGTGACGCATGGCAGCCACCTCGGCCGAGCTCTTGATGGCGCGCTGCTTGGCCAGAAGGGGCGCAAGGGCACGCACCTCCATGGCCCGACCGGTGCTGGCACCGGTCAGAATGTTCTTGAGCGGGCCCGTGGCTTCGGATGCCGATGCGCCCGCGTTGCTGTAGACGATGCGCACATCCTTGAGCATCGCGCGGAGCAGCTCCTCGGCGTCGGCGATATCGCCGACCTCGTCGGCATTGAACACGTCGCGTGCCGCATCAATGCCGCTCCATGGTCCCTGCCACTGCTCGGCAGCCGGGTCCTTGGGACGCACAAGCATGAAAAAGACACAATCGTCCGCATTGGGTCCTGTTTTGCGGATGACGGCCAGCGCATCGGGCTCGTTGAAACCCGTGAGGTAGAAAAAGTCTGATTCTTGGCGATAGGGGAAGAAGACGGCACCAGAGCGGTACTTGAGATCGGCAGCACGCAAAACGACGGCCGAGTCGGCGGGCAGAGACGCTGCAAGAGCACAACGGCGGTCGTAGTACTCCTGGGCAGTAATTCCGGGCGTGACTTGTAAATCATAAATGTCAGTGGAGGGCTCCGTGGGAGAGAGGACAAAAGGACGTACGCTCTCCCGCCTTTAGGATGTGAGGATGTGTCTCATGGACGGGCTGGCCAAATAACAGGTCTGCCGCAGAGACAGTAGAGTATCCTCGCAGACAGCCCACTGGTCCGTGGACGCGCCTTGACGGTAATTGCGATCTCGGAGCAGCAGCTCTCCGCGCCGACGACAGCAGCTGCTGTGAGCGTGCCAATGGCTGTCGCCGTGCTGATGCAAAGAGACGGCCGGCCTTCTCAAGGCAGGCTACCGATGACTGTCGTGGCTTCATTGTATGTGTGTGTGTGTGTGGTGTGCGTCTTCGACTGTGTCGTCGTCGACGTTGACGTTGAGAAACCGTCCAATGATGGCGTGACGTATTTGGCCGGATTTGTTTTACATGCATTTTTCAGTGGGCTGTGGCTTTGCATATTTGCGCTGTAGACACTGCCAAACTCTCTTCTAGAAGCCTTCTGTACGGCTGCCTTTTCAGGCAGGTCACCAGCCACAATAAACCCCTATGAACCACTTTTGCAGCGCGCTGGCTCGCTGTGGGCCTGTGTTGTTGGCGTTTTTATTGCACATTTTTTCTGCTATTTTATTTTATTCGAGCGCCTGCCCCGTTGCTGTGCTGCGATGCGGGCTCCGCTCTTTTTGGCCGCGTTCCTGGCCCGTGCACAGCGCACCTTTCCCTAGTCGGGCATTATTATTGTTGACGGCGGACCAATCCGGACGCCGCCTAGGAAACGCCCTTGCACAGTGGAGAAGGCTGCGAGTCGCGCCTTCCCTGCACGCTGCACCGCGAGGCCGCGGTCGGTTCACGCTCTCTTACCCGCAGGGGGCAGGAACGGAGAGAGAGCGAAGAAGGCAGGAGCTTGTTTTTTTTTTTTGATGGCCCGCCACCACCACCACCACCACACCCACACGGCCTGCCTCGCTCCTTCCCTACTCTGTGAGCTGACCTGAACCTCACCTCGGTTTTGCTCCTTCCATACTGGGCTGTCGTGTTTGCCTCCCCTCCTTCGCTCTTGCCCATTGTCACGGTCCTGCCGCGTTCTCTGCCTCCTTCCTCTTTTCTACCTCCTTCCCTCTGTTCTGAATCACACCAATTCCATATCTATTTTTCACCTCATGCACAAAAAACACCCGTGTTTTGTTTCCTTGTCTTTTGCATTTTTTTCCACTGACGCTGCCATTTGGGTTGACAAAGCACTGGCCGATTGAGGGTCTGAGGCGCGTGTTTATTTGCATCTCCACCAGCCGTGCCAATTCTTCTTCGACCTTGTCTCCTCCCATGCCAGCCGCCTCTGCGTGTTTTAGGCCTTGTTTTTGACGTGTCGTGCCTTTTGCCTTTTCTTTTTCTTCCTGCCTCGTCCCTTTTCTCATTTCTCTCTTCATCTCTCTGCATCATTTTCTCTCTCGCCTTTCCTCCCTCTTCCTTCCTTCGCCGCACGTCCCATTCGCCACGACCCGCGGACAACGACCACTTCTCCCCAGCCACCCACTCGACGACCTGGTTCAACGGCATCTTTTTTTCCTCTTCACTTTTCTCGCGTCCGGTCGAAGCACGTCGATATCAGCGAGGCTCGGTCGGCCTACGAACGCCACTGACGCTCTCGACCAATCTTTTTTTTTTTATCCTCTCCCTCCATTCATTTCTACAATCGTATATGGCAGCAGTATCTCTATCACCTACACCTGCGCCCTTCCCATCCGCCATGTCGTCCAGAAGGGCGCCGCTTACGGCCAACCCTAACGCCGTTAACTCGCCTTTGCGATCTGGTTTCACCGGCGTTCTCGGTACTGGTAGTGGCGCCGCTGCTGCATCAACTGCCTGGCCTGGCGTGATGGACAAGCCGCGTCGGTCGTACGCGAGCGTCCAGCGTGAAGAAAACTACGGCCAGGCACCACCGCCTGCCAAGAAGCAGATGCTCGAAAAGGCCGACAACGTCTCTGCGACAGCTCCCCGCATCTCGAGTTTCAAGTCTACTTCAGCCGTCCCGGTACCGAAGCGCTCGCAAACGACACGCAACTCGCAGACCGAACGCGTTTCGTCCCACCAGCAGCAGCAACAACAGCAGCAACATCACCATCGTCAGCATGAAAAGGCGCCGGGCAATGCTGCAGAAGAGCTCCGCAAGTGGCAGCAGAGCCAACGGCAGCGGTTTCCCAAGCTTGTCTTTTACTTTGACACCCTTCCCGAGGACCAGGTCGGCCGTCTGTCGAAGCAAGTCAATTACCTTGGTGCGGTAAGTACTTACTGTTGGAATCACTGTTTTTCTTTTTTTTTTTCTCTTTTGTCGTTGGCTGACAACATGTTTAGAGAGAAGACAAGTTCTTCTCTATCGACATTACCCACGTCGTCACCACCCGCCCTATTCCTCCCGAAGAGAAGCCGGGCTCCAAGCCTGCCACTGCCTCGAAAGAAGCCAATGGCGAGCAAGAGGCCGACGATAACAACAACAGCGAGTCCCTCCAGACCATCAACCCGTCGCTTCTGAGCCGGTCGCACGTCAACGAGCTGGGCATCACGGCGACATCACTCCCCGTTCAGCGCAAGCTCTTTGAAACGGTTCCCACCCGCCGAGTGCCATTGTCACCGTTTGCTGCCATTGAGGATGTTATCCGCAAGCCCAAGCCGACACGCAGCACCGACATCCTTCAGCGTGCCCGGGAGATGGGCAAGAAGATCTGGTCGCTGGAGAAGCTGCAGCGCATTCTGGACTTGCTCATTGAGGCAGACCCGTACCGGAGTGCTGAGACTGGCCAGCGCTCGCGCACTGGTGCTGCCGCCACGGCAGCTGTTGCCCAGCAGGGCGGCCTGCTGCAGATGATGGACAAGGAGCGCCACACGGGCCCATCGGATCGCGATCCCACTGTTGCCACGCGTGAGCTCATCTACTTCAAGGGCCCGTACATTTACGTGTACGACATTGAGGAGAAGCACCGGCCCATCATGGTGCGCGAGTATGCCAAAGCGGCGGAGCGGGAAGAAGGCGAGTGGCCCCAGCTTCGCCCGAGTGCAGGATCACGGTGCCCCTTTGTCGAGAATACGGATCAGCTGGAGGCACGTGCCGAGCGCAAGCGGGCTCGTATGCGGTCAGCCCGGGAGGCCAATGCGGCGGCGGCGGCAGCAGCAGCAGCACACAAGACAGGTCACAGATCCGCTCATGCTTCTCAGAATGCCGCTATGGCTGGCGAGCGCATGCTTCCGACTGTTACCAAGCAGATGGCCGGCAAGCGCACGCTCATGGAGATGGAGGATGGCCATAACCGGCAGTCATCCCTGTCGGGCGCGCCATCGCTGAAGCCTGCCGAAAGCGCCATGGATGGCACGGCAACTCTGGCCACAGCACCGCCGACAAAGATTCCTCGCACGAGCGCAGACATGCAGGGGGCCCAAAACGCCTTTACGAGCCGGGCCAAGTCGGCACGCTGCTATGCTGGCGAGCCTGTGGCATCGGGCATGCAGGCGGCAGGCATTACCTCTGCGATTCGGTCGCAGATGATTTCGTCGGCTACGGGAACGATGGGAGCGCGTGCGGGTACCAGCAAGGAGATCCACGGCTTGCAGCGCAAGGTTCTTCAAAAGACGACAACGACGACGTCGATGGCGCCCACATCGCAGCACGATCTTAGTTCGCGCCGGGCTGCGGATGTGGCCGCAGAGCACCACCACCACCACCAGCGGGGCCGGTCAACGAGCATGGCTCGGTCAACGGCGGCAGCTCAGCTGAGTGCTATGACGGTTGGCCACGACGGCAGTGCAGCATCCAACGACGAGCGTTCGAAGCGCGCCATGGCAGCACCGACGACGGTGCAGATTGTCAAGCAGAAGAAGCGGGATCCCAAGCCGGGATACTGTGAGAACTGCCAGGACAAGTTTGATGATTTTGAAGATGTGAGTTTTTCTCGAGAGATGGGAGAAGTGACGATGAGGATGCGTGGAGATGATGCTAACAACGGCCAGCACATTGTTTCGCACAAGCACCGCAAATTTGCTGAGGACGACCGCAACTGGACGGCTCTCGACGACCTCCTTGGCCAGCTGACTCGCCGCGGCCGGTTTGGCATGGACGAGTGGCAGTGAAGCAAAGAAATGACGAGAGATATTTTCGGTCATGTCAAGTAATGTCACGACATTAGACGAGCAACGACAACGAGCATTTGGTTATGCAACACAGAAACACAGCAGCGCCATGTTTATCATGATATCCCGCCGCATGAGGAAGAATACAGAAAAAAATACAAGGTTAGGAAAACACGAAACGAGACACCAAGGATGAGAGACCAGGACGCGATACAGGAGCCCATCGAGACGAGGGATAGAGAGTGTAAGAGAGACAGAAGAAGACGAGTTGGGGCTACAGAGGAGGACACGAGACATGGTAATGGTTGGAAAAGACTTGTTTTCTTTCCGCATAGCACACAGCGAGCCTTCCAAAGCTAAACTCTGCATATTGTTTCCTGTTTTCCCAGCATGCTCCCAGCTTGAGCCCGTGCATTTTGGCATTTTCAATTTTTGCGTCTGCTTCTTGTCTTTCTTTTTGGCCATTGGTTTTTCGTTTCCCATTCCGTCCGTTCTTGCGCATTTTGCTTTTTTTTTTGGCCGACCTTTCTGTCTTCTTGGCTTTCTCGTCTTTCTCATCATTATGCGTTTTCTTTCTGCCTCTTTTATGCTTTTGGAGTTGCTTTTTTGATTTACCCATTTGTTTACCAATTTTCTCTTTCTCATCATTCGTTTGCTCCTTTTTCTTATATCATGGCTTTTTGCTGTCGTCACGGCTCCATGTATATATATGTTTCACGCGATACCTCTGGACGACCAGCCGGTGTTTTTGGTGTCTTTTTTTTTTATATTGCTTTCCTTCTCTTCTTTTCATTCCTTGATCACTGGCATCCTGCATAGTTTCTTGTCTTTTTTGCTTTTGATATGTTTGGTCTCTTGTCCCTTTTTGCGGCTGCTCAGTCTTGGTCTTTGTCATTCTCGTCTTCTCGTCTCCCTCTCGTTTTAGCAGTGTATATACGGGCCTCTTGAACCCAAGATATGTGAATGAATGGAAACGCAAGAAAATCATCAATGAAAGTAAAACATATCAACTCGGAGAGTGAGAGATTGTGATTAGTCGTGAACAGAATGAGAGAAGTCTTTGAAAGTATCTTTTCTGGCTTGTGCTGGCAGAGGAGGCAGGTGCGATCGAGCTCAATGTTTCTCTCCTATTTGGGAAAGCGTGACCTGGTTCACGCTCCGCTTTGAGAACACGTCTTTGCACGTTCATGTAGGTGTCTTTGTTTTACACGGTTCACGTTCACAAGTAGTGCATTACTCAGACTAGAAAAAGGAGCCAGGCGGCTTTGAGTGACGGGGTAGAGAAAAAGCAACGGGCTTTTTATTGTTTAGGTCGCCTGTCGTTTCGCCTGCCTTTTTGCCTTTTTGCTTTTTTACCCTTTTGTTAGTCTTTTTCATTTGTCTTTGCTTTCCTTCCTTTTCCCTGTCACAACAGAAAAAGACAGGCAAGAGCGACCGACACTTTTGTCCAAAAAGGCAGTCGCCAACACCTTTCATTTTCTCCAACATTGATCTTCCACCATTGCACCTGCTGTTTTTCATCCACTTGGCCCTTTCGACCCTCTCCCTCGCTGGCCCTCTCTGGCCTCATTTTTTTCACCTTGCATTTCTTGCCCAGCCTTTTTTGTTCCCTTTTTTTTGTTCTCTGTCCTTTCCACCCCCTCCTCCCTTTTCATTCTGTTTCAGTAGAGGCCTGCCTAGTCGATAAGCCTTTTATTTTTGAAACCCAGAGCACCGAAAAGAGCACTCCAGACACTTCAAGGTGGATTGAGATCGCACTACGACCCTTTTTGACACAACCAGAAAATCACCGCGCTTCATCTCTCCGGCTGAAATATTTGGGTCTGACATTTCGACAATCCAAAAAATCCGGCTGAAATACTTCAGAATAAAAAGTCTGCCCCCCCGTCCTTCGCGTTAACGCTGCCCCTTTCAAACTCTCCCCGACATTATTCTTGTCACCACTCCTTGTTCTCTTGAGTCTTATCTTTTCACCACTCTCTCCCGTTTTTCCATTCCCCCCTTTTTCCTATTTCACATTCTCATCATTCTCATCGGTCTTCATCCGTCTTCATCGTCCCTTTTTTCCTGCCGTCGTTGCCTCTCGCCCGTTCACGCTTGTCGCTTCTTCCGAGCAAACTTTGCTTTGCCTCCTATTTTTCCTCTCTCCCTCTCTCTTTCTCTCGTGTCTTTCTTTTCCACTACCCACCAATTATTATACTTTCTCCCCCTTTCCCATTCACCTTCCGCCTTTTTACTTTTTTACTTTCTTTAAACTTCGACGTCACGTCATCTTCCCACACTTTGTCACTTCATCTCATAAATCACAAGCTCGTGAACAATGGCCGAACTGCCAGATCGCACCCAACAGGCAGCGCCCTTGGCGGCTCAAAATGAAACGGCCAAGAGGAAACGTGGCCGTCCGCCAAGGATTGCCGTCACCGGCAATGGCCATGACAGCGGCAATGGCAAGTCTGTAGCAGCTCTTCGCAGCGCCACTCAGACGCCTCGCGCCGCTGACAGCCCGGCCAGCTCGACGGGTGAGAGCAAGAACATGACGGAGCTGGAGGAGCGCTTCCAAGATGCCACCGATGTCTGGGAGACGGACTCGCTGCTCGCGGATATCCTGGACGACCTCGCCGAGGAGGGCGAGGCGGCCGGTGACGGGGATACCAAAGATGGCAAGGATGCCGACAGCGCCGAGAATGGCGACGTGTGCACGCGCGAAGAATCGGCGCGGTACCGCAAGGAGCTGCGCGAGCTCGGACCGGAAGAGTTTTGCAAACGCACGGTGGACTCTGGACAGATCACGGCCAAGAAGCTGCTGACGGCGTTTGGTGTGCGGCCGCCCGAATTTCTCGAGGGCCAGCCGGATGCGTCCTACTTTGGCCTGCTCAGCCTGGTGCTGAGCCGCGAGCTGTCGAAGCGTGCCAAGCTGACGCAGTACAACACGGTGGACGATGCGGTGCGTCTGCTGCAGACGAGCAAGAACATCGTCGTGCTCACGGGCGCCGGCATCAGCACGTCGCTCGGCATCCCCGACTTCCGGTCCAAGGACATTGGCCTGTACTCCAAGCTGGAGCATCTCGGGCTCAGCGACCCGCAAGAGGTGTTTGACATTCGCCTCTTCAAGGAGGACCCCACCATCTTTTACTCGGTGGCGCGCGACATCTTGCCGTCGACGAACCGCTTCACGCCCACGCACGCCTTTATAGCCATGCTGCAGCAGCGCGGCAAGCTGCTGACCAACTACTCGCAAAACATTGACAATCTCGAAGCCAAGGCGGGCATCGAGCCGTCCAAGCTCATCCAGTGCCACGGCTCCTTTGCCACGGCGTCGTGCGTTGTTTGCCGCTACCGCGTCAAGGGCGAGTCCATCTTTCCCACGATCCGGTCCGGCGGCATCCCGCGTTGTCCCAAATGCGAATCCATGTCGACGTCAGCGCGGAACGGCGGCAATGGCGGCAGCCGCAAGATGCGCAAGGCGATACACCACATGCAGACCGCCGACAGTGCCGGCGACAGCAGCAGCCGGGCCAGCAGTGTCGATGCGAGTGTTAATGAGAGTGCGAGTGCGAGTGCGAGTGCGAGTGTCAGCGCCAGCGCCAGTGCCAGCGCCAGCGCCAGTGGTGCCGGCACGCCCAATACGACTTCATCGCGCGGCCGTGGCCGTCCTAGGGGAGGTCGGATAGCCAAAAGTGGTCCGGGCAGCGGCCGTGGTGGTGCGCGTCCTGGAGCGGGTCGACCGCGCAAGCATCCCAAGAAGATCCCGCGCCGCTCTTCTGGCTATGGCTACGATGACGACGACGACTATGACGACGATATAATGGACGGGGACGGCCATGGCAGCGACATCTTTTCGTCAAGCAGAGGCGGCAGCGGCAGTGGCAGCGGCAGCGGCGTCGGCGTGATGAAGCCCGACATTACATTTTTCGGCGAGGCGCTACCCGACGAGTTTTCGCGGCGGCTTACGGAGCACGACCGCGACAAGGCGGATCTGGTGGTTGTGATTGGCACGTCGCTCAAGGTGGCGCCCGTGTCGGAGGTGGTGCCCTTTATGCCGCCGCATGTTCCGCAGATTTACATTTCGCGCACGCCCGTGCAGCACCTTGATTTCGACATTGATCTTCTGGGCGACTGCGACGTTGTTGTGTCGGAGCTGTGCCGACGGGCGGGCTGGGATCTGAAGCACGAGATGGTGCCGGAGAACCAGCGGATCCGTGTCGACAATGCCGTCGACGGGTTCGTGAGCCGGCACGTATTTACCGATGTGACGCCCAGCGTGGGCAAAGGTGAAGGCGACAATGGCCAAGGAGATGTCAAGGAGAATATTGCTCCCGTGAAAGAGGCGGACAACGATGAAGACGATGATTACGAGGGCGTCGTGTGAGCTATCTTGCAGCTCCCCCCGATTCCTTTTTTTTTCATGTAATGTATACTTGGCATTTTTGGTGTGAAAGTCATTCTTCCTCCCCCTTGTCCCTTTGTCTATTTCCCCTTTTTCTCCTATAACAATAGCTCTTGATACTTTCCGTTTTTACTCATTGCCCCGATAGAAAAGCGTGTGCTTGTTGTTGTGGCCGTTGGTCGTTTATTGTGGCCGTTTTTGGTGTTCGCGTCATGGACAGTGTGCGAAGGATGCATGATGTACTGTGTACAAAATAGCAGGAACTGGCGGGGGGGGGGTGGGTTTGTATGCGGGCGTCTACAACAGGTACGTGCACATGATTGTTGCGCTTTCTGTTGACAGCTTCTGGCTAGGAGGGTTAGATGAATGTAAAAATCCAATTGGACTTGACGCATCTGATATGACGACCATTTTTGTCACCCTTGTCTGCTTTTTCTCTATCAAAACACAAGACGAGCCTTTCCTCATGTTTTCTCTCAAGTCTCTTCTCCCCTTTCCCCCACTTTGCCACCATGTACTTCACAGTGCGCTGCCATGTCATAGAGACGACACCTTGCCGTTTACGGACAAGATCCCTCTTTTCCCTCTTTTCCCTCGTTTCTCCCTTTTGGCGCCCCTGGGTGGCGGGTTTTTGCTGTATCGGACTTTTTGGGAAGAAGTCGCCCTGTAGTCGCCTGTGGTCGCCTGTGGCCGCCTCCTGTGGGCGCTTTGTGGCCGCTTGGTGGTGCCTGCCTTTTTTTTTTGAGGATGCCCCGCTATTTTTTTCTGCTTTGCCGCCTACCCCTCCTCGATATTTTTTGGGACTATTTTTATGGGCTATTTTTTTATTTTTATTTTTTTTTCTAATAATTTTTTTATATGCAGTGAATGTGAAGCTTGTTGAGCGATTCTAATACGGCACTCTTTCGACACCCCCCCTCGAAATACCCTCCCTTTCGCCCAGCAACGCGACATTGACTGTTCTCGTTTGACCGTTGGGCGTTGCACGTGCCGCGACGCGAGAGCGAAGAATCGAGGGCCAAGAAAGCCCGACGACAAAAAGTCTCTACAAGGACATATATCATAAATACACACACGCCCAGCATGTCGATGCTGCCGCCCGAGGTGACGGCCGAGCTCACGCAGCTCCTGCAGGCTCTGCAGTCGGCCGACAACACGATCCGGTCGCAGGCCGAAGAGCATCTTCAAAACAACTGGACGGTGCCGCGTCCTGAAGTGCTGCTGATGGGACTGGCCGAGCAGATTGGCAGCCAGGCGTCGAATATGGTGGGTGACCAGTCACCGAAGAGGAGAGGGCGACCGAAGGGGAGGAGGAATACTGACGAATAGGTCCGTTCATACTCGGCCGTCATCTTCCGCCGGATCTCGTCCAAGACACGCAAGAACGAGCAGGGCGATATGGTGGAGATCTTTATTTCGCTGCCGGCCGAGCAGGCCCAGGCCATTCGGCAGAAGCTGCTCGAGGTTCTCTCGCTGGAGAGCGACCGCGGCGTGCGCAACAAGATTAGCGATGCCGTGGCCGAGCTGGCAAGACAGTATACCGAGAATGGTGAGGATGAGGACCCCCTTTGATTTGGAGATGGTTGTGGTTGAGGGTGGCGGGTTGTTTGAGGGTTGCTCGAGGATTGCTCGAGGATTGCTCGAGGACTGCTCTCACAGATGGCTCTTACTCGGCCCGCTCCCTCACTCAGCTCGCTTCGCTCGCTTCGTTCAGTCCGCTTCGCTCGCTTCGTTCAGTTCGCTAACTTTGCAGACCAACCATGGACCGACCTCCTCCAGGTCCTCTTCCAGATGAGCATGACGACCGACGCCGGCAAGCGCGAGACGGCGTTCCGCGTGTTTGCGTCGACGCCCGGCATCATTGAAAGAAGCCACGAAGAGACGGTGGGCGAGACGTTTTTGCGCGGATTCCAGGACGAGTCGGTGTCGGTGCGCATTGCGGCGATGGAGGCGTTTGCGGCCTTTTTCCGCGGGCTCAAGAAGAAGAGCCAGCCCAAGTTCTTCAGTCTGCTGCCCGAGGTGCTCAGCATCCTGCCGCCGATCAAGCAGTCCAACGACTCGGACGACCTGGCGAGCGCGCTGATCTGCCTGATCGACCTCGCCAGCACGTCGTCCAAGATGTTCCGCCCCGTCTTCAACAGGCTGGTGCAGTTCAGCGTCTCGGTCATCCAGAGCAAGGACCTCACCGACGGCTGCCGCCAGAACGCGCTCGAGCTCATGGCCACGTTTGCCGACTACGCGCCGTCCATGTGCAAAAAGGACGAGACGTACACCAACGACATGATCACGCAGTGCCTCAGCCTCATGACCGACATTGGCGAGGACGACGACGACGACGCCGCCGAGTGGCTGGCCGCCGACGACCTCGACCAGGACGAGAGCGACTCCAACCACGTCGCCGGCGAGCAGTGCATGGACCGCCTCGCCAACAAGCTCGGCGGCGCCGTCATCCTCGCCCCGACCTTCAACTGGCTGCCGCGCATGATCGGCTCCGACGACTGGCGCAACCGCCACGCCGCCCTCATGGCCATTAGCGCGATCTCTGAGGGCTGCCGCGACCTCATGCTCGGCGAGCTGCAGCAGGTGCTCAACCTCGTCGTGCCGACCCTCAAGGACCCCCACCCGCGCGTGCGCTGGGCCGGCTGCAACGCCCTCGGCCAGATGAGCACCGACTTTGCCCCCACCATGCAGCGCGAGTACTACGACATCGTCCTCAAGACCATCATCCCCGTCCTCGAGTCGCCCGAGCCGCGCGTCAAGTCCCACGCCGCCGCCGCCCTCGTCAACTTTTGCGAGGAGGCCGAGAAGAGCGTGCTCGAGCCCTACCTCGACGAGCTGCTCAGCCAGCTCTTCCAGCTGCTGCAGAACGAGAAGCGCTACGTCCAGGAGCAGGCCCTCTCTACCATTGCCACCATTGCCGACGCCGCCGAGCAGGCCTTTGCCAAGTACTACGACACCCTGATGCCCCTGCTCGTCGGCGTCCTGCGTCGCGAGAACGACAAGGAGTTCCGCCTGCTGCGCGCCAAGGCCATGGAGTGCGCCACCCTGATCGCCCTCGCCGTCGGCAAGCAGCGCCTCGGCAACGACGCCCTCGAGCTCGTCCAGCTGCTCGCCAACATCCAGAACGGCCTGACCGACCCCGACGACCCGCAGGGCCAGTACCTGATGCACTCGTGGGGCCGCATGTGCCGCGTCATGGGTGCCGACTTTGCCCCCTTCCTGCCCACCGTCATGCCCCCGCTCATCGTGCTCGCGAGCGCCAAGGCCGACATCCAGCTGCTCGACGACGAGGAGCAGGCCGACATTCTGCAGCAGGAGGACGGCTGGGAGCTGCTGCCGCTCAAGGGCAAGATGATTGGCATCCGCACGAGCACCATGGACGACAAGCACATGGCCATTGAGCTGCTGGTCGTCTATGCGCAGGTGCTCGAGGCCGGCTTTGCGCCCTACGTGCTGGACATTATGAAGGAGATTGCGCTGCCCGGCCTGGCCTTCTTCTTCCACGACCCGGTGCGCTTCGTGTCGGCGCGGCTGGTGCCGCAGCTGCTCAACGCCTACAAGAAGGCCTACGGCAGCGAGAGCAACGAGATGAAGGCGCTGTGGGAGGGCATGGTGGTGGACAAGCTGCTGGAGGTGCTGACGGCGGAGCCGGCCATCGACACGCTGGCCGAGATGTACCAGTGCTTCTACGAGTCGGTCGAGGTGCTGCAGCGGGCCTGTCTGACGGCCGACCACATGAACAAGTTTATCGACGCCGTGCAGTCGACGCTCGAGGACTACCGCGACCGTGTCGTGCAGCGCGAGGAGGACAAGAACGCCGCCGCCGGCGACGACTTTGCCGAGGACGACGACGAGGATCTGCTGATGGCCATGGAGGACGACCAGACGCTGCTGTCGGACATGAGCAAGGCCTTCCACGTGGTCTTCAAGTACCACGGCTCCGATTTCCTTCGGCCGTGGGAGCGGCTCATGTCCGCGTACGAGACCTTCCTCAAGAGCGAAGACGCGAGCCAGCGCCAGTGGGGTCTGTGCATCATGGACGACGTCATCGAGTACTGCGGCGCCAACAGCATCCAGTATGCCAACTACATGTCGCAGCCCATGCTCGACGGCTGCAAGGACCCGGCCCCGGCTATCCGCCAGGCGGCCGCCTACGGCATCGGCGTGGCTGCCCACCGCGGCGGTGCTGCCTGGTCACCCTTCCTGGGCGGCTGCGTGCCCCTGCTCTTCCAGGCCACCATGGTCCCCGACGCCCGCAGCGAGGACAATGTCTACGCCACCGAGAACGCCTGTGCCGCCATTGCCAAGATTCTGCACTTTAACGCCGGCAGTGTCGCCAATGCCGATGCCGTGATTGCTCAGTGGGTGGGCACGCTGCCCGTGGTCAATGACGAGGAGGCCGCTCCCTACGCCTACGCCTACCTGGCCGAGCTGATTACCAAGTAAGTAAAAACACGAAGAGAAAAAGAAGTGGGGAGGAAAAAAAACACAGCTAACATGTCAGACGCCACCCTGCCGTCATGTCTCAGGCCGACAAGGTCTTTACGTTTATCGCACAGGGTCTCGGCGCCGATGTCCTGCGCGGCCAGACGGCCACCCGCGTCGTCGAGGCCACCAAAGCCCTGCTCGCCGAGTCCGGCCTCAATGCCGCACCGCTCCTGCAGCAGTTCCCCCAGGAGCTCCAGCAGACCATCAACGCCTACTTTGCATAGGCGGTGGGGGTGTGTATGAAAAGGAGATAAGGGGATGGAAAAGAGAGGGGACGGCAAAAAAAAAAAGATACCAGAAAGATGGGGCAGGGAAAATGCGTGTTTTTTTGAGGGGGGGTAAACATGGCAAAAACGATGGAAGGGGGGGGGGGGGGGAGGGGAAGGGGAAAAAACCCGAATTAGGATAACATAGATGTACTCCCCCTTATTTTTTTTATTGTTTTACGGTTGTTTTGTTTCTTTTTTTCATTTGTCTTTGTTCCGGCTTTTGTTATTTTCGGTCTGCTCTTGCTTTTCATTTATTTGCCCTTTGAGTTTTTCTTTATTTGATTTTTGATCTTTACCATGCTGATAGTTTTTTCTTAATATGCATTCATTACTCCGAGTGGGAGCAGCATAAAGGGGTGACGATGCGACGATGTGACGATGTGGCGATGGCAGGGACAAAAAAAAACGGCGACGCAAGACGAGCAAGAATGATCCAGACTATGGAATCATCACAACCACTAGGTACCATACAGCCCCCAAAAAAAACAAGCGCATCAGGAATTGAGCCCGATGCGGGGGTCGAACCCGCAACCTTGAGATTAAGAGTCTCACGCTCTACCGATTGAGCTAACCGGGCTGTTTTTGTACGAGACTCGCTGTTGAGGAGCGGGAGGTCCGGGAAAGGTATTCGAGGGTGGAAGACGAGGATCAAACAACAAAAGGGGGGGGGGGGGGGGGTTCCCTTATTTTTTT
>JAGKRZ010000389.1:0-22532 GCA_020002355.1 Intubia oerlemansii
CCCCCCCCCCCCCCCCCCCCCCCCCCCAAAAAAATTCCTTCTCAGCTCGTTGCTAACTTGCCAGTCAACCATTCCTGGTGCGTATGAAATCGACAGCATCCGGATACAATGCAAGAACCTCGTCATTTTCCACGACAGAAACGCAACACCGGGCACCTCGAACAAGGATGCAGATGTGCTTGCCGACCGCCACGTTATTCTCTACCAACGGAGCAGCAGCCTTGACGTGCAGCTGTCGACGTGCAAGGACTTGCAGCTCGACAAGAACAACCTCCTCGAGCTCACGCTACTGACGGGCTGGAACGAGATTGTCCGTTGCGAGATGCGCATCCGCGCTGCCACGGGCGGTCTCCGGCTCACGACGACCGATGCCAAGATTTCGGGCCCGAACGAGGGCGGCTACCGCTTTGCCAAGCCTGTCGAGGGCGGCTTTGTGCAATTTGAGAAGGTGGCTCCCAACACGTCTCTGGCCATCTCGTTTCCCTTCTCCATCGAGCAAGACGTCCTCGACCTGTCTCTGCGTGTCGAGGTGACCTACACGACGGACAGGGGCACCTTTGTGTTTGCCAAGACGCCGTCGGTCAGCACATCCCTCGCCCTCGGCGTCAATGTCCAGGATGTCTTTAAGCACAATGCGCTCTTTTCTCGGTTCACCGTGTCGGCCGCCACGTCGAGCCCGCTCCGTGTGCTGCGCAGCGAGCTGCTGGACTCGGACCTTTTCACGTCCGAGTTTGGCGGCGAGTCCTCCTCGGGCGGCGACAGGGCAGGAGCAGGAGCAGGAGCAGGCCCAGGCGCAACGTCGGGTCTGCCGGTGGTCTTCTTGAAGCAGCCGATCGGTCTGCTGTACAAGATTATGCGCAAGCCCGACACGCTGGCGGCCGCAGCAGAGAAAGAGAAACGCGACGGCAAGCTGGGGCGCACCATGTACATCAAGCTGCACTACAGCGTATTTCAGGACCAGCTGGACGAGGCGCTGAGGGCGTCTCTGGCGTCGGCCTTTGAGGCCGCGCCCCATCTGCGCGAGCTGTCCAAGGCGGCGACGGCGGCTGTTTTGCGGCGCGTCCATGGGTCGCTGACGCCCTATGATCTCGAGAGGGTTGCGCTGCTGGACGAGATGGCGACGGACTCTGCCCTGGCGGGTGTGGACTGGGCCAAGGAGTTTCCCGGGCTGAGCGGTGATCTGGCGCATGAGCTTGCGGGGGTCATCACGCAGTGGCAAGAGAGCCATGCAGTCCTCCGGGTTCCGCAGCTCGACCCCGAGACGTCGAGCAAGATCCGGACCATCCTGATCCCTGTCGACATTCCCAGCATTACCATTGTTCACACGACTGATATTCAGCTGCAGGAAGCATCTGATGCCGCCATCTCGTCCGACACGTTTACGGGTGCTGCTGCGGGAGCTGCTGTAGGGTCTGTTGGCCTCCCGGTGCAGATGCCCGTGTTTTCTGTCAACCAGGTACTGTCGGCCACGCTGCATCTCAAGTGGACGCGCATCTGGGACACGAGCCGTTTTGGTAGCGGCGGCGCTTCTGGTGATGGACCGGCACGCCTGCGGCCCTTTGAGGATCTCGAGTTCAGCTTTGAGGTGACGGCGCCGACGGATGCATGGCTGATTGGCGGTCGGCGCAAGGGCCATTTTGTGATTCCGGCACCGGACGCGGATATTCATGTGGGCTTGAGCTCGACGTCGGAAAGCGAGGCCACGATCCCGCTGATGCTGATCCCGCTGCGCGAGGGCAGGTTGCCGTACCCCAGTGTGGACATCAAGGAGGTGTCGAGTGCTGCGTCGGGCGGCCACCACGAGCCGCACGGATCCGAGGCGGGCACGCCTCAACCGGCCGACGCGGGGTCCAACGGCCACCATTACGAGACAGACTACCGCAACCTCGGCGAGACGGTGCATGTCGTGGCTGACCGGACACGGGTGACGCTGAGTCTGGATGCGAGCGGGCCGGGTGGCGGTCCTCTTGTGTTGGAGAGCGAGCTGGCTCAGATTGCAGGAAGAGTGGTGGTGTAGGTAGATCGGGCATGGTAACGGTAGCGTTTAGCGTTTGAATGTTTGAGCGTGTAATAAGAATTTATTTCGAAGATATTACTCGGTATAATCTATAAATTGTACAAGGAGGTTATGAAACATTGTGTAAAATAGGTAGAAAAGAATATAAGTATAAAAGAAAAAATAGAAGGGAAATTTTTTATAATTTTTATTTATACCTACCTCGGTATTTTTTCTTTTACATTAATTACCTACCTACCCAAGTCTCAACGGTACCTAGATTAGATTGATTTTAGATTGCGTTATTTGTGTTTGATATTGAGGTTATTTTCTAGGTAGGCGCCTACCTAGATATCGCTTTTTCTCTTATTTTGATGTTCTCTCCTTTTACCTATTAATTTCTATTCCCCATTAAACGCCATTTGAAGATAACCTAGGTAATGAAAACCGAAAGGTGATCAGAACAATGAGGCCATTCATGAGCCCGCCGTGCACCGTTGCAGGCATGCCGCCGGGTTGAAATGAGTGACCCACAATAAACCGCTCTCTCACCAACAAGAGGCCGCCAAAGCACCGCGTCGTCGCAAGCCGCGCAGCAGTAGGAAGAAATATGGAGTGCGCGTATTGAAATACAAAAGCGGCTACGCAGGTACCTAGGTACAAAGTAGGTGGCATCATCTTACATGATACTCCGTATCTTACAAGTAATCACAGAGAACGGACCCGACGACATCAGCGTCAGCCCACAGCCAGCTATCGCCTGCAGGCTTGCCCTCCCATTCGCCATCCGCCGTCGACCGCACCTGCCTCTTTTCCGCCAAAACCTGCCTGCTGCGTAAAGCAACAGCGATAGACCCGCCTTCCACTGTTTGTGCACCGTCATCGCCACTCTTCATATTCGACAAGTACCTACTATCAACAAACACTACATCACCAACACAACAGGCAGGACAGTCCGCCTACGACCCACGATGGCTCGTCGAACGCGGTTCGGGGTGCTGGCCTCGGGCATCTTTATCTTTGCGACGGTCGTGTACTTTTCGTTTGGCAGCAGCAGCATGCCCGTGGCACCTCGCGTCCAGACGTACTCGAATGGCCTGACAAGCGGCGGTGCTGCCAATGCAGAGACGGCGGTTGCGCACGACGGCGCCGCACCGTTTGGCGGTTCGGTCGACAGCCTGGGCCTGCCCGACGGAGTTCTCAACGGCGGTGCGATCGCGCCCAAGCTGGGCAACGAGACGGTCAAGTATGACGGATGAACCTCCTGAAGGTCCCGCTGATGATCCTGCTGCTAACTGGCTCAGACAAGAACTCGGCCGCGCATCGTGGCGCCTGCTGCACACGATGATGGCTCGCTTCCCCGAGAAGCCGACCGAGGACGACTCTCTCGCTCTGCGGACCTATGTGCAGCTGTTTGCCCGGCTGTACCCCTGCGGCGAGTGTGCGGCGCACTTCCAGACGCTGCTCGACGACTACCCGCCGCAGACATCGAGCCGCAACGCGGCGTCGGCGTGGGCGTGCTTTATACACAACGAGGTCAACAAGAGTCTCGGCAAGGAGATCTTTGACTGCAACAAGCTTGGCGATGCGTACGACTGCGGCTGCGGCGACGAAGACAAAGACAAAAGCAAAGACAAGTCCGGCCAGGCGAGCCAGGAGCCGCTGGTCGACGGCAGCTTTTCTGGAGGCGCACAGGATGACGGCCTGGGCGAGATTGTGCGCTTCAACAAGGGCAAGAAGGGCAGCAAAACACCGGGTGTCTCTGTCTTGCTGGAGAACTCGGGCCGGACCATCAAGGTCGAAAAGGAGGAGGGCCTGTCACGGGGTGGATAGGGCCTGCCGTGACCTTTTTTTGCATGATGCCCGTCTGAGCTCTCTATCGATTATCCCTGGTTTCCTTGCGCTCCTTGCGCTCCTCGAGTTCCTTGATTCTTTTTGCGTCTGCCTCTGCTTTTACTTCTCTTTTGCATATTGCATATTCGGACCTGTGGCGTTGGGTGGCCTTTTTTGCTTATGATTGCTGTTCCTTTCACCGCTTTTCATTGTTGCACACCGTTCCTACATACCATACATTACGGCATTGTTAAGAATACAAACATGATTAGATCTATGAAGGAGAAACGAAAAAGAAAAGTATTTCCAAGAATCGACACCAACAAGTGACTTGTGATGAGAGAAAGGCGCCCAGCCGCGTCGACTTCGAAGCACGTGACCGATGACTAATTCTGCCAGGCGGTCAGCGCACTGCTCCGTACGGCAACGCGTTGAGGCAAGCTGCCTGGAGCTTTTGCGTCTTTGCGTGGAGCGGCCGCAGCCTAGCCCACCAGACGGGCGAGCTCAAGCTTTGATGAATGACGGGGCCCTTGTCACAACCACACACGACCACCATTGATCACGACTGCGACCTCGGGCCAATTCGACGAACCGGCCAGTTTTTTTTACACCCTACCCTCTTGCTTTGACCGATACATCTCCTCTGCATTAACGACGATAACGACGACACCCCTGATCATACCCTCGACTATCATCACATCTTGCCGAAGAACAGGACGACGTTCATTTGCCGCACGGCACCGCCCTTTCCGACCAAGCCCCTGCAACCCCCTCAACAACATATCAAAGATGGAGTTTGGCACTTCTGGCCAGCTGAGCGAAGGTGCATTGCAAAAAGAAAATACCGCCAGGCGTTACAGCATGTCCCAGCTGGGCGAGACAAACTGGCAGATTCATTTCATTCTTTCCGGGCATTCTGAGAACATAGAGCTGACGATGGCGTTGGGACAATGAGCAGATGGCATCCATGTCGACATGGACCGGCTAAAGAAGGGCGAGGTCAACCTCGGCACATCGATGTGAGTGGATGCAAGATGCCGAGACGAAAAAAGAAGAACGTGCAGTCTCTAACATGAAGCAGTATGGCGGTGACATTCAAGGACGGTGTTATTCTCGGTATGTCCATCCATGCGCGTGATCGGCCGACGCCACATCATCATCCCAAACACATACTGACATCTTGCCCACAGGCGCCGACTCGCGCACAACAACGGGCGCGTACATTGCCAACCGCGTGACGGACAAGCTGACGCGCGTGCACGACACCATCTGGTGCTGCCGGTCCGGCTCGGCCGCCGACACACAGGCCGTGGCGGACATTGTGCAGTACCAGCTCAACCTGTTTGCCATGCTCAACAAGAAGCCGCCGACGACGCAGACGGCGGCGTCCATCTTCCAGGAGATCTGCTACTCCAACAAGGACCAGCTGAGCGCGGGCATCATCGTGGCCGGCTGGGACGAGCGGTACGGCGGCCAGGTCTACTCGATCCCACTGGGCGGCTCGCTGCACAAGCAGGCGTACGCCATTGCCGGCTCGGGCTCGACCTACATCTACGGCTACTGCGACGCGCACTGGCAGGAGGGCATGGAGGAGGCCGAGGCGGTGTCCTTTGTCAAGGGCGCGCTGAAGGAGGCGATCAAGTGGGACGGCAGCTCGGGCGGTGTGATCCGCATGGTCGTGCTGACGGCCAACGGTGCCGACCGGCACCTGTACCTGCCAGACACGGACTATGCCGTCCGGCACCAATAGAGGAGGGGTGGTGGTAGAGGAGGTGGATATGGGAGATACGGGAGAGGAGAGAAAGAAGGGCATTCGCAGCATGCGTCAGTGGCTGAGCTGATTTTTGTTTGATCACTCGGCCCGTTTCGAGCGCGGCCCTTTGTCTCTTTTTCTTTTTCTTCTTCTTCCTTGGGGAGGAATATGTGCCGGTGATGACCGGACTGGCCGGCCACCGTCTCGTGGTTTGTTTTTTTATGTTGTTCTTCGCATGATAATTGATGCCGTATGTTTTTTTCTGTGTAAAACAAAGAGCAGGGGACAGACAGTGAGATAAAGGAGAACAGTAAGCCTGGCCTCGATTTCTCAAAACGTGGCAGTCATCATGCCATAATAGGTGGACAAGATTATTCTCGGCAGCCGTAGGAAATTGAAGAAATGCAGCCCGCTGATATTTGTCCAAGACATGGAAAAATGCAATTGGTTCGAAGGGCGGTGTGCTTTTTGCATGTATCAGATATATATCAGAAATATATAGGCACCATCTCGGGCAATCTCCGTCCCGTGTACGGAGTACATGTACGGAGTAGGTAAAGTGATTTGCGGGCGCATTTTAAGACACTGTGCAACGATTGGCTGCCATTGCGGTTTGCGGCGGGAGAGACACAGAGGTCGACAGAGGTTGACAGAAGGCCCTCGTGGCCTTGACGCGCACAGAGATTGGCTGGTGTAGCGTGCATGTGCCAGTGCTCTATTGAGTGTGGCCTGCAGCATGCCGCAGGGCGTCCGTGCTGCGCGCTACAGGTCCCCCGTGTAGGCCACATACTGGCCCGCCTTTTTGCTTTTCCCCCCCCTCCCCCAGTGTCGTTTTAGCGCTTCCCAGCGCTGCGTCTAGATTTTGTCGTCATCACACAGCGCTGTAACTCCTGTTGTAGCCTCCCAGTATCCCCAGTATCCCCAGTATCCCAGTAATCTGGCCACTGCTTGCTCGATTGCCCGCCTGTCTTTTCCAGTGTGCCGGAAAGCCCGCCCGCCTATCGTCAGGCCACGTCCTGCAAAGATCCACACACCTTCTTTCGAACCCGCTGCGCCGCACTCTCCCAGCCAGTGCAGTCCAGTCCCCTTGCTTGTGCTTTGCAGTGGTGGTCGCGCAGTTCGTGGATCAATTTTGCTCTAGGTTTGCTCTGGCAGCCCAGATGCTCTAGCACTCCAGCTGTGTTTTGTGCTTTTGCTCTCTCTTCCTTTTTTCCTCCAGCCCTGGCCCTCCCTGCCTTTTCTCTCCTGTCTTTTTTGCTTCTGTTTCTACTTTTGTTTTACCTCTCCTTCCCCTTCTTCCTCTTCTTCTCTTATCTCTTCTCTCCTTTCACCTCTCCTTCTCTTCCCTCTTTATTTCTTCCTCCTACTCTCTCGTCCTTGTGCTTTCTCTCTGCCAGTGGCTCCCCATCCCGGCCTCTTCTCTCAAGAGTTCAGTCGCGGGGGGAGAGTTTGACGGGTTTGCTCAATTTATAGCAATTTGCCCGTTTGGGGGAGTTTCAGATTTTTTATTTTATTTTATTTGGCCTTGGTTCTTTCTTCTGTCACCCGTTCCGCCGTATCAATTACTGTTTCTGTCACGTTGTACGCACTCAAAGCACTCCTGCCCGTTCTTATCAGTGTGCCCATTCGTACTCCGTACCTTGTCTGTACCTTCCTGTTATGACGTGCACCTCCTATTTGTCTGCACCTTCCCTTTTACCGTCTTTATTGCTTGCTCCTTCCCTTTTGCCATCTTGAATTGCCCACTCTCCTTCTTGCCCTCCTTCCGTTTTCTGCTTTGCGCTTTCCGTGATTCTCACGCCGCTCCTGCCCCGACCTTCCCCGACCTGCCGTGCTTCTCCATTTAAGCTTTTGCTGGCCCGCCTAGACGCCTCGCTGGACTCTGGGATTCTGCCCCTCCTTGGTTAGCGCCCAAAACGCGATTCGACAAAGGACGAAAAGAGCAAAAAGAGACAAGAGCAAAAAGGGAAAAGGGAAGTGGCCCAGCCTCGGACTGCGGAGCACGGGCAACAGATACAAATCACTTTTTTTTTCTTTACCTTTATTTCTACACATCGTCGGCCTTGTCACCAAAAGAAAAAAAAACTTCCATCATCTCGATTTCCTGAGCCTGAATTCAGACGGCCAACGGCAAAGCCCATCTTCAAGACTGCCTGCGCGCGTCTCCCCATTGTTGCCATACAGTGAGTATCTCTTCTTCGGGGCTTATCTCTCGTCCGGTTTTGCGCTGGCCCGGTTGCCCCAAAGTTCCTTCCCCACCTGTTCGGGTTTTGTCGTTTGCGCCTTCTCTTCTGGGAACACCCGGCCAGCCATGCTCTTTCCTGTTGCGATCTTGTTCTTGCCTTTCTTGCATTGCTGCTTCCCTTCTGCCACCACGACTTACCTGCCATCTCAGAGGTAGTCCCCCACGCCCATGTCTTTTGCTGATTGCGCCAGGAGCCAAGCACGTGTCCCTCCTTATCCCACCACAGCCCCATCCTTCCTGCCCCGTGGTTCCCTCCTCCCCCACCTATCGCGACATCTGCCACCAAAACCTCATCCCTCATCCCACATTTCCACATCATCCCTTCTACTTCCCCCTTCTCATCATTGGCACCGGTGTCCCAACTCGGGGCCATTCATGATCATCTCAACCCCACGCCTGCACATTTACACAGAGACACATACACACATATCATGGACCTCTGCAATTCTCGGCTGACCACTGCTTCTCGCCCCTTGCGCCCGCTAGGCTACGCCACTATGGGACAATGGCCACACTGATTGCCGATTTGACCACCGATAACCGACGCCCATTCTTCATTCCACAGCATCAGCCCTAGCCGCAGCAACAACCTATCGCCATCATTGGCACCGTCCGCCCGACACGTCGAGCCATCATCATCCGTAGTCAGCATCCCCCACCTTTTTACTGCTACCCGTGCGCATCCTGCGATCGTGATCACATGCAGGCCTCCGACCAACCGGACCACCACTACCGTCAACACCACCACCACGCCGCATCGCTTTCCCCGCCCTCTTCGACAGGCACGTCGTTCACATCGCCAGTGCACAAAACCACAGATCCCGCAAGCAGCCGTGGCCCCGGAATAGTTCCCGGAATTGGTCCCGGAACTGGTGCACAGCGCATCCTCACGCCCCCCGACTCGTCGTCGCCCACGAGCCCCCGCCCATCTGGGGATGCTGCCACTGCTGCGCCAACAATGACATCCAGCGTTGTGGGAACAGGGGTGATGGGTGCGCCCGCCTATGCTGCAGCAGGACCTGCAGCAGCACCTGCACCAGTGCAATCATCAGCACGCCCCAGCACAACGACGGCCACAGCGCAGCCCACACCGGCTGCTGCCCGGCCACCTCCACCAACCAACGCCATCCCCTCGCCAGCGACCGAGGGAGCGGCATCGCAGACCGCCGCGTCCGGCCATGCGGCACTGTCCAACCTGCCATGGCCATCGAGCTCGAGTACAGGGACTGTGCCAGGGACTGTGCCGCAAATACCACTTCCGCCTCCCCCTCCACCACCACCCCAACCAGAACGTGTACAGCGCACCATCATGATTCGTGATCTTGACCATATCCGGAGTCTGACGCAGATCCACGGGTCGGGCAGGGGTGTCGATGGCATTTTCCTGTCCGAGGACGAGACATCTCTGCAAGACGTCAAGTTTGAAATCAGTTCCATGCCCATTACCGATATCATTGAGATGGTGGCGGCCCTCCTGACCAAGATCACAACCACAAACGACCACCACCACGACGCACTTCACCGCAATGCCACGCATTCGCGGCAGGCCCAGGCCCAGGCACAAGCGCAGTCCAGTGGCGAAGACGGCACTAGCCACAGCCGCAGCCAAGGAAGCAGCCCGCATGCTCACGGCAGCCCCTACTCGACATCCGTGCTGGCCTTCCACGGCAAGAATGTGCCAGGCATCACGATCCTCAGCTACCTTTCGCGCATCCACAAGTACTGCCCGACCACATACGAGGTCTTTCTCAGCCTGCTGGTCTACTTTGACCGCATGACGGAGCGCATCAACGACCTGGTGATGGCGCAGCAGCGCAGCAGGGCATCGGCAGCCCCGGGCGCAAGGTCCAGGGCGTCCAGTGGTGTGCCCTCGACCTCGACAGACGTTGCGATGGGCGACTCGACAGAGACGTCGAGCGACGAGAACGACGTGGTCATTGTGGACGAGGCTGGCGAGGGGATTGCCGACAGCAGCAGCGACAGCAGCAGCAGCAGCAGCAGCAGTGAAGACGAGGATGGGGACAAGGATGATGCGTCAGGTGGTGCACCGACATCGGCCGACCAGGTGGTGACGAGCCGCCGAACGCCGTCGACGTCTCGCGGTGCACAATCCTCGTCGTCCGCCCTCGACCCGCACTCGATGTCGGCCACCTACTTTGTCGTGGACAGCTACAACATCCACCGTCTCATCATTGCGTGTGTCACCTGCGCCAGCAAGTTCTTCTCGGATGTGTTTTATACGAACGCCCGGTATGCCAAGGTGGGCGGCCTGCCGCTGGCGGAGCTGAACCATTTGGAGCTGCAGTTTTTGATCCTCAACGACTTTCGGCTTGCCATTCCCATCGAGGACCTGGAGGCGTACGCCACCATGCTTGTTGAGTTTTACGCACGCGAAGTCATCAGCCAACGCCCTCGCGGATCATTGAGTCCTGCGACGGTGTCGTCCGCATCCCACGCAGCACCCTGAGACGGGGGTGGCTGCCAGCTAATACAAAGTATCTTCTTTTGGATAACAGCCTACACACTTTTCTGAAATACCACTCTTGGCAAGGCATAAAACAACGACGGCCTCTTCTCCAGAGACGTGCCGAAAACTGGGGGCGGTTCTTGTCTCACATTTTTGGAAATATGCGCGCAAGGGACACTCAAGGGATCCTATGCGGGAGAGGGTCCGGTGACCAGCTAGCCAAAGCAGAGATGCCACAAGTCTAATTTGCTTGGATAAGACGAGCGCTGCATCTCTGACCGACCTTTATTTAAACGCCGCGCCGAACAATGCCCCCCATATCAAGACTTTCACGGGAGACAATGGAGCATGTCCTTTGCCGCTCCCCAAAGACAAGCAATAGCACGCCGCAGTCCTGCGGACCATGTGCTACATAAAGAATCTCATTACATCTGCTGTATCAACAAATACATTACATAATTACACTGCACTGAACATTGACGTCATTGGTGATGTCCGGATGAAGAAACAAGGATGGGAAGGTATATGGAGACTTGTGATGCAATTGTCATTCATTCGTTTATAATAATCAATCATGACGACGCAGCCGATGCAGACGATGCAGCCGCCTTGTGGCCATTGGCAGCTGGGGCAAAGCATGACTGCCCCATGGCCAGCAGGTCCGCAGCGCGGGAGGCGCCTTGCTTCCCGAGACCCCGGAGCAGCCCGTTACGCGCGGCGACAATGGCTCTTGCGGCATCGGTGCTGACGCTGAGGGCCGGGTCAAAGTGCTTGAGGGACGGGTCGCGGCGCGTGGCCAGGGCGGCGAGGCCGAGGTAAGAGTGGTAGATGTCCGGGGGTCCGCCGGGGACTTTGGAGAAGCCGCCGATCATGTGCTGAGTCTCGTCGAGGAGGAAGCGGCGGCTCATGGCCCAGGTGTTTTGTGTTGCAGGGGTGTCCCCCCCCAGCCCATTCCGGGCGAGGATGGCTGCTGCTCCCATGGTCCACCAGGTGTAGCACGAGTCGGCGCGCTTATTGCAGCGGCCATTGAAGCCGAGCAGGGGCGTGCAAGCCGGAGTGGTGATCAAGTAGCTGGCTGGTGTGACGTCGGTGGCGATGCTCTCTGACCACTCTTCGTCGTCGTCGTTGTCGTCGTCGTGTTTTTCTATAGCCTCGCTGCCACTCGCCTGCTGTGGCGGATTGTAGAGAAACGTTCGGGCTCCCAGCCATCGGTAGAGTCCCGGCAAGTCGGCAATGCCGCGCTTTAATATGCTGGCTGATGTAGAAGACGTTGAAGTTGTCTCGAGGGTGTCGTCGGCAGACGGGGGATAGTTGGCTGGTCGGCCCAGGAGATCAAGAGCGGCAATCGCACAGAAAGCATATCCAGCTGTTCGTTAGAAGTGACCAAAAGAAATCCATCCATTCAGGGGTAACCCACCATGACTCTCGTGCGTTGAGCTCTCGGCAAAGCCGCCATCGTAAGTCTGTCCGCGCCGAATGTGCTGCACAAGGGCGTCCACATTGATGTCCTCGACATTGTCAACATCGTCGTCGTCGTCGCCCCGAAGCATCCACCGAATCATGGCGGCAATGTAGCAGTAGCGCATATCGGAGCCGCCGGCAATGACTGTGCGGCGTCCACCGGGCGCGGCCGGATCGGCCACGTCGGCCAGAAACTCGCCAAAGCTGCCATCGGGTCGCTGCAGCCGTCGCAGCCACCGCAGCGTCGCATTCCGTCGGACACCGAGAAAGGCGCTCGAGGAGGCGCTCGGGTTATTGGAGCCCACCGAAAGGAGCGCCAAAAGCTGAAGGGCAAACAGAGTCGAGGCAAGGTTGGCCTCGGCCGGGCCCGACTCTCGAAGGGCAGCAGCCGGGTAGGTGTGTGTCGGTCCGCCGACAAAGCCGCCGTCGGGGTGCTGGCTGGCCAGTGTCCAAGCGCGGAACTGATCGCGGTCGGTCTGTGTCAGAACTGCTTTCGTTTCTTTCGCCGCCAGCAGGTCCAGTGCCGCAATGGTAAAGCATCCGAGCAGCATGCGGGTGCTGTCGTTGGCCGTGTACTGATGCGGCAGCAGCGAGCGGAGGCAGCGCTGCCAGTACCGCAGGTGTCGCGCCGTATCGAGAGGAGGCTGGTGTTGTTCTTCCATGGTGGGGGATGGTCACCGATGAGGTCACTGGTGAGGCCACTAATGAGGTCAAAATGAGGTCATGAAAGAGAAAGGGGTATTTGCACGTCAAAGGCAGGCGCAAAGACAAGTCAGGCTGCAAGTGGCCCACTTATTTTGCGTGGCAGCTAGCGGTCGGCAAATCGCGTTCCTCAAACAGCTTGGCCGAACAGCTCTGCGCAGCCAAAAGCTACTCCCAAAAGCTACACGACTTTCTTGTGTGACTTTGCTGCAGGGACCAGTCGTCATCTCTTCTTCGTTGGACTCGTCTTCTCTCCTCCTCTCCTTCTCCCACTCTCCGCACTCCACGACAAAACCAACTCGGCCATTCAGCAAACATGGCACTCATTTCGGCACGGACGATTGTCGCCTCGCTGGCCTTCTTCCACCTGATGCTGGGCTTCTTCTTCTTTACCAACCCGGCGGCCATTGCGGACCAGGCGCTCGTGCATGTTCTGGGCGAGGCGATGGGGATGGTGCGTCTTCCTGGATGGGAATGATGTAGCGATGACTGTATGGTTGACTGACACATCAACAGCCAAAAACAAGGGGTTTCGACGTGCAGTCTCCGGCCTTGGCCTTTTTGGGCTTTATCCTCGCAACCTTTGGTGTCACCGACCTGCTCACCCTCAGCCTGCCCGACGATATCTGCATTGTGTACTACTGGGGAACTCAGGGTGAGTACATACCTCTCAGAGTCGACAGAGCTCTCATGCTAACCCCCAGCCCCCCTCCGCGTCTTGATGTCTATGGTCTTCCTTTTCTACTCCTTCTTCTTCGGCCCCTCGTCGCCTCTCTACGGCGCCAGCGGCGGCCAGAGCCACCTGTACCACAACTTTGTGCCCGTGACGGCGGGCGATTCTCTCAAGAACCGCGTCTTCTTTACCTTTGTCTTTCTCGAGACCATGTCGTGGTTCTGGCTGTGGATGACGCTGCGCGAGGAGCAGCCGCAGGTTCTGGCCCGCAAGCAAGAAGAGGAGCGTCGTCGTCGGATATATGATTGAGGGGGGTGTCTTTTGCGGATTTCGAAACGAGTTTGGGGGAACGAGGAACTGTGAATGGGGTATGTTTTGGGGTATCTATAGAATCTGGTCCTATGATCACGGAGTTTGGCGTTTCTTAGAAAAACATTCAGCATACATGTCAAAAAGAAAAAAAGGGCGATGAAATCAAATCTTCCCCCATCTTGCTTATTATATCATCCATCTCATTGCCATCCATTATATGCACGGTGTCAACAAGCATTACCGGCATGAAACTCGAGTGAAGAAAAGAAGAAAAAAAAGAAAATAGAGAAACCACCAACAGAAAGCTCAACCTACACATGACTATATACAACAACTTGGAGTCCACCCCCCTCATTTATCCTTTGTCGACAGGTTCAGCATGGCACTGCTCAAGTCCTTGATGCGGGACGGATCCTCGATCAGCTCCCATGCACGCTCCTTCTTGGACTTGGGCGCGTGGCTGTGCTCGCCCAGCACTTTGTTGTTGTCGTTGCCGTCGTCCAGTGTTCCGCCCTGCTCCAGGTCGCTGAGACGGCTCTCGTCCGACGAGCTAAAGGACCCAGAGCTCGCCTTGCGGTTGAGCACCATGAAGACGCTGCTGCCCTTCTTCTTCTTGAGCTCGTGCTGCGCCTTCTTGAGGGTCTGCAGCCGCTCGTCGCCCCAGTCGAGCGCGACCACGCCGAGGCCGGGGAAGTTGCGCTCGAGGTAGGCCTGCAGCTGGGGCAGCAGGCGCTTGTCGGGACGGTACGTGCCCGAGTCGTTGTCGATGATGAGCTGGTAGAAGCCGGGCGGGGCGTCACCATCATTCGTCGGGACAGTAACCTCCTGTCCAGGGGGCACGTCCCGCGGAGGCAGACGGCGGATAAAGAACTCGCCGGAAAAGGCAATGTAGGACGCGACGTCCGAGTGCATCGAGTGCTTGGACAGCATGTCGATGCCAAACTCGCGGCCCGTCTCGGTGAACCGGAAGACGCCGTCGAGCGAGATCATATAGGTAAAGATGCGGCCGCCCTCGGCAAAGTGCGCGAGCTTGAGGAACTGCAGCGACGCCTGCTCCGAGCACGGCGCAAAGCTGCCGTACTCGGTCGACGCGTCAAAGTTGTAGATGCGCGCGTGCTGCTTGTGCAGCGCCTTGTTCAGCACGCGGCCGCGCAGGCCGTGCGATGCAAACATCTTGCCGATGATCGGCCGGAACTCGACATACCGATGGTACAGTTCCACCGGCGTCGGGCCCTGCAGCTGGATCTCGTTGGCCTGGAAGCTGGGGGTGTTAGATGGTGAAATATAGTCAAAGAATGACACCACTCACTCGTATTTCTTCGTCTGCTGATCGTCCGAGCCGCCCATGAGACCGGAAAAGACCGTGCCGCCAATCTTGCTGTCATTCTTGCGATGTCCTCGCCAGGGTTTCGGCCGCGCGTCCTTGTTCTCTCCTTCTGCCGCCGCCTTTTCGTTCTGCTCCTTCTTCCCCTTCTCTTTCTGCCCGCCATCCGACGAGTCCGCATGCTCGTCGGCATTCTCGTCCTTGTTCACCATCGTGTGCACCAGCCGTCCAATCATTGGCGAAAAGTGTCGCACGTATCCCGTCGGCCCAACCGTGTACACGCGGCCGCCCGGCGCTTCCGACCGCCCGAGAACCTGCACGCTCAGCACCAGCGTCGGCGTGATGCTGCCGCCGCCCGACAGCGCCTTGGCCGCCGCCTTGAACAGGTACGCCCGCTTGCTGCCCATGCGCTTCTTGACCGGATACGCCGCGTGGTCGATGCCCGGCCACGTCTCGCCGCCCTCCAGCGCCGGCACGTCCAGCGTCACATTGCCCAGCCGGTCGTCGTGGTCCGCGCCGTCTTCGTCGTACAGCCGGCACTTGAGACGGAAGCCCGTCGCGGGCGGGATGTTGGCCACGTCCCAGTGCTCTTCCCAGACGGGGTTCGTGCTGCGATGCACCGTGTGCGTGCGGTGCACCATGACCGGATCGTCGCCCGGGTGGCGCGTCGGCACAGACGTCGTCAGCGTCGCATGGATAAAGGGATCCGCGGCAGAGCTGGCCAGGTCGGCGACGGGAAGATCCTGCGCGCTGTGGAAGATGAACCGCAGCGTCAACCCGGGCCCGTCGGGCGCCGGCGGCAGCGGCGTGTCGTCGTAGCCGCCGGGCGGGCCTTGGTCGGAGGAGGATCGCGAGGAGGAGGCATCGTCGTCGTGGGCGTGAGTGGGCGCAGTGGCCGGTGGTGGAAGCGCAGCGTCGTTCGACGCATGGGCCGCAGTGTCGGTCATTCTTATTCCACTATGCCCGATACCCGATGTTTTTTATCGCAAGGCGTCAGATGTCCGTGGCGTATAGAAAAGTCTTGGCGGAATTAGAACGCATGCAAAGAGGAGCGGGGGGGTGGGAAAGCAAAGGCCGGGGGCGGAGATATGGTCGCTTACCTGTTCGCGGTCTGAAAGACAAGGGGGGCTTTTGGGACAAAAAGAAAAAAAAAGAACAGATGCTTTTATTTGGTCTGATATCTAGAAGACGCCGCGCCAGTCGTACTTGATGTTCTGTCAAGACCTGTCGTACAGAAACTAGGTGAATAAAAGTCCAAGATGTTTGGATATACCTGCGCAGATATAAAGAGGGGTAATCGTAGGATTCGCCTTGTGGCTGGGGCTTTACTCCGTACAGAGTATGATGCCTTTTTTCTGTGGGTAATCTATATAAATAAAATAAAATTGGGGTGTCATCCTTCCAACATGTTATTTTCGGGACGCCTGACCCTTTTTACCAGCCTCTTTCCATCCCTACAATGACCGTAGTGCGTACTTTTGTTGGCCGAGCTTTGTCCCCGTGATCACGATCAGCTTATGCTTATTTCGCCCATTTCGCCCACTTGATGAGGGCCTATGGGTTTTTGCGCGCACTTTGCTTGTTTATTTCCTGGCGAATCGTCTTTCGTCCCTCTATGAGCAAGAACACCACATCGAGTCAATTCGCCGATGCCACGGTTCGCTGCTTACTGGTGCGGCAGAGTAGATTCATCTCGTCTGCCTAGGTTGTCAAGGTTTTTTTGCCACTTTCAGAGGTCTGTATGACGTCAAACAAAACATAGCCTCGGCAAGGGCCGCCAATATCCATGTGGATTAAGTGCCGCCCCTGGCCGAAAAATCAATCAACTCGGCTCAAAATCGTCGCCTGGGTTCGGACAAGCTATCGTGAGTCTAAGTGAAATATAATCACAAAAACAAAAAGGTGGCGACAGTTTCAATCATTCCAAGTATACGACGGCTTCTATATGTGTTCTTTGTACCCCTTCCATGGGAAGAGATATTCGTAACGCAAAAGAAACCGGTAGCTCAAATCGCAACAGAAGCAGGCGAGATACCTGGCGTATGTAGATTGCATTGGCAAGATGGGAAGGATCAGATCTCGGAGACGCCACCATTGAGTAGCCAAGTTTGCTCCTGTCAACCGCCCGGGACGCGGATGCCAAGCATTTAGCATGGCGTCAACGAACGATTAGCCAAATCATGTTTCGATACAAAATCATGTACCGCTTGACAATAGTCCGAACATAATGGTTAGAATACTTGATGTCCGAAGAATCGTGCATCTTCAGCCTTACATTGTGATACTATACTCCTGGTCACAATGTGGCACGGACTTTTACTGTGACTCGAACTTGTGCCCAGATCTTGCATCTCGGCGGATGACCACAGGAGCACGTTCATACAGATGTCTCGCATCGATTTCAGCCATATATGACAAAGCTGATGTACAGACTCTGGGTGGAGATGCTCCCGCCCGAGGGATTTCAGTGCCCTGCAGCACACATACCCAACTATGGTCGCTGTGTGCCACGGTCGGTCCCGAGAAGTCGTCTTGACTTACGCCCTCCTCTTGTATTTGGCCAGACGCACAGCATGTACCTTCATATACCGTACCTGCTTCCTGTTATGCTTATCTCATTACGCACCTCGCATATACTTCATCCCCATCATCAAGTGCCGCCGGCTTGCGGCCCATCGGTCCCACGTTGCCGTTCCATGTGCTGCAATGCTCGTTTATACGAGTACGTCGTATTCAGACAAGAAAGGGTCCATACATGTGTGTCCTTCTAATCTCACAAGGCCCCCTCCTGTTACCATCCGTTCTGACTGATAGACGGTTGTCTGATTTCGTCGAGGGGTTGAAAGCCGAGATATTGTCTGCCTTGTGCAGAGTCTTCCGAGTTGCGACTGCTCCCCCATCGGAATGAAGCTGGTCGTAGTTAGTCTCAGAGTTTTCGATACATAGGTAGTTTGTAGAAAGGTAGGTACTTGATAAAGACACACAAGTATGTGGGAAGCGGCCTTCAACTGAGCCAGTACAGGAACAAGTACTCTTCCAGCGGCACGGCGACGACATCGTCACCTGGAGGTACGGCATTGAGGCCAGGCTTCTGGAGATAAAAGACAACAATTTACTTCACGACGAGTCCCATTTCTCAGTTCCCGCGTACCACGGATATGCCTATATGTTTTGTACTTGGGCTATTCGTGATTCCAAAATATGCAAATACGCTTCCCGGCATAGTTTAAATCCCGCTCGCTTAGTCTTTTCCCCGGAATTTGGAGATGGGTGATTACATTCCGATAGGTGAGCTTGGAGCATATGCTTTTATTCCCATTCATCTATTATTTATCTACCATTATTTATTATCATAACCCTGTAAAAATGCCATCTTACATACGGATAGAAAGCAATGAACTGCACTGTATACCTTGCTTAACCCCTGTCTCTCACATTAGCTCTTTGATTATTGTCCGCCTAGCTACCGTGTATGTTTTATTGTAAGTATTGGCTACATAGTTGTTCGTGCCCGTAAATCTTCCTGCAAGATTGCCGTCGGCGCCTACGTACATGAAAATAAAAAAGAAGGCCATAAAGTATGGGTGTGCTGAATGATGCTGCATACGATCGCGAGAGTAAAGCAAGTTGCTGTCTGCCTTGATTTGGATAGCTAGATATGAAGCGATGTCATAAAGTCGGGACCATTTGATAGCATTGTCTGAAAACAAGGAAGTCTTACTGTCGGGTGGCTCGGATATTACATCACAGATGAAGTATGCAGAGTAATCTCATGATGTAAACGTACAGGTTGTCATCTGCCATGGACTGGCGGATGAATGATGATGTACCCATCCCAATTGATATGAACACAACTTGACCTTTTCTGCACATTGTGCTTACGTCAAGAAGACTCTCCGTAGCGTTAAAAGGCGTCGATTGTCGCTCACAAGGTACCCATTAACTCCCCAATATATGATGCCGCAGTTGTTAACGACTACGTCGACTTGCATTGGGTATGAACTGTTCTCTCTTCTTGGGGTCGTTTGGAATCCGAGCCTCCATGTTCGGTGTGTAGTCATTTCAAGCTCTGCCCATGCATGCATGACTATTTTTCCGCATCTTGCCAGCCGCACTATGTCAAGTCCTTCCACGCAATGTCACGGAATGCCACACGTTTTTTTTGGCGCCGTTGGTACGTGCTCCCTCTATACAAATATACAGCTACCTATACAATAACCGCGCCCACCATTGTCGGCCTAATAATGTCTCCAGACTTTGTCTTTCCATGAATCTCCTGTTACACCAACAAATAGGCCGCAATGAAAAAGGAGAAAGAAAGAAAGAAAGGAAAAAAAACTAACAGCTCGATTGGATGCCATTGATTCGCCTGCATGACTGTTCTCCACGCCGAGCTCTACGGAGTAACCTAAACCGCAGCGTACCACCTCCCCCCACTTGCAGAGCCCCCTCATGCAGCCTGCTGCCCTTTTTGTGGTTTTTCTACATGCACGGTCACCGTTTTTTTTTTTTTTTTTTTTTTTTTTATATATTTTATATTTTTTTAGCTCTTTTATATTTTTATATTTTTTTATACTCGGTGAATCTCCAACGCGCCCAACAGCCTCCATCAGATAGGTATGAGGCAGCTCAAAATTTTCAGAGCTTACGCACATTCGGTCCAACAAGCCGCATGTTCGCCATCTGACATACAAGCGAGATGCGCCCAATACCGTTTTTGGTTGTTCGTAACGGCAGAACATCTTGTTCTTTCGTTTTTCGTAGTACCCGTAGTGGATATTTCCAAAAGCTAGAGCAGGGATTTTGGGACAGTAAGAGCTAGGAGCTTGAAGAACCTCGAGCCAAGGTATGTACAACGTCAAAGTACACGTGAATGGAATAATGCCAATTTTTAACCTCTGCAAAGGACTGCACTCTCTTTTTTTGCCATCTCTTTTTCCCTTTCTTCTTCTTCCTCCTCTTCTCTCTTTTTTTTTTGGTACATGTACTGTTTGTCGGCTTGTTCCAGTTTTCAAGTAGCGACAGACACTGCCTATATATCGACTTCCTGATTGGTTTACGAACGAGAGTGCTTCGTTCAAAGTGTAATATTCACACCCCAAGAGGGAATTCCCGAGCGCGTTGCCGATCTGACAATATATGTAGGGTTGGATCGCGAGGATGTCGTTGCATCTCAACGACGTGCAACTGACGAGTGGATTAGGGCTGTCAGCATCTGTCTTGTGAGAAATTCTCCACGGTGGCGTGAATTATCCATGACCTTCAAGCCCGGTGGGTACGATGCTCATTGCACACGATCGTGCATGAGGTAAAAGTGTGCTTTTCTTTTTTTCTTCTTTCTTTTGCCCAAAGCACAGGGAAGAGTCAATCTTGATGCTACGGAGTACGTATTTGTTGGGAATACGGCTGCACCGATTCGGCGAAATACCAACGCCCGTTCACTAATCTGTCTGCCTCGAATCGGATTCATTTACCAAAATAAGCTTAATAGTAAAGGAGCATGTCTCACCGGAATCTACACTGTGTAAATTAGCCGCGCCCGGGAAGGTTCAGAGGATTGCCTGCTGCCTAATTTTGTTTCCGAAAGAGCGCAGAGTTGTCAGCAGGTGGGCCATGCGAGGACATGTATACGGAGTATGTGCTCGAAAGCTGTCGGTTTGGAACATTATTCCAAAAAGTAGCTGCTCTTCCTGTTTACTTTACTTACACCCCGGATTCCGAGGCAGGCAGAAAGTAAATGTACCAAAACACTCTATACTCGCGGTTTGGCTTACAGGCGTAGGTTCTTAGTTGAAGAGTTAAACGTGGAGTATGCGCCCTTTGGACATAAATACAGGAGGTACGGTCTATTTCATGGACAATCTTGCCAGCTGGCTACTTTCTTCCTCTTCTTGTTTTCCCCCTCAAACCGTGTGCTCTCATCGTAGTTGTACGGGATTCACGACGTACAGGATTACCTGTATTGCCTATTCTTGCATGTAAACTGTACATGCACGACTAATACTCCGCTTCTTTGACGATTCGGGCTCTCAAGCAATTTCTGTCCACATCTGACCGTGTTTTCAATATCCATAACATCAACATGGGAAATCAATGTCGCACGCAGCTTCGCCGCCATGTAGGTACTCTGTACACCTTATCGTTGCTAGCCCCGCATCGCTAGAAAACTGCCCCACGCTAGGCCCCTTTCCTCTGGGGCTCTGCGCAAAAAGTACTAGCCGCATCCGCGCTGCCACCTTTCGGCCCATTCCTTGTGTAACCGCACCATATCCACTTTCTAGGCGTCTTGTCACTGGCAGTCAAAAGTGGAGACGTGGCGCCGAGGATACGGAGCGTACCGTTGAATGTAGAACCACTGCAGGCGGCATTTTGTTCTCAAAGCACTCGTAGCGGACGTCCATTTATTGTTTAAATTTTATTTTTATTTACTGTTCTTTACAGAGTTGCATCTGGGTATTTGGAATTCGATCATGAAAAGCCATATGCAACGTGTACTTGGCAAGGTTTATGTTTCATCATTAAGCGCTAAAGAGGAGGACAACCTGAAAAAATACAAGGACTTGATGACAGGCCGCGAAACGCAAAAGGGAAATACAAAAGGAAAACACAGTGGATTCCCATTGCTTATTTTCTTCGATATACCCTAATCTGCCCAGCATTGTTCCCATCCGACCTCTCTCGTCTGTACCTTGGTAGAGGTAGTCTGATAAGGTCGGTCGGTATAAGAAGCAGGTACTCTGATCATATGACGACTCATGAGGGGATTGGCTGATGCTCCCTGCCCCATGCTCAACTTGAACTTCTGTTGCACTGCTTTTCCAATCACGGACAAGCATTCCCATGCAAGACCTGGGGTAGACATCTGCACATTATCCCGCTACTCTGCCATAGACTCTCGGCCATCTGGATGCTCAGAAATCGGTGTGCGATGCATGCGGCTCGGCGCATTGAGTTAAGCGACGCCTTGTCCATGTGCCAAGACTGTGCATTGTGGCGATGCTCGATGCACTTACACACGGCCGCGTCAGTCGCTTAAACTTGGTGTGTCTCTGGGGGATGTCATGGTAATGGACTGCGCGCCAAGCGATGGTTCGCCATTATTGAGTTTCTCCCGTCATTTAATTGTTGGCTGCTTCTTAGAAGCTGCCATGGAAGCACTCATACTCGTAGGCACGCACTATTTGCGCGTTGATAGGTACAGAGTAGGCAGTTGGCTACCTATGGCTTGCGGATGCTGGCCACACGGGTCATGTGCGAAATGTAAAAAGGCATATGATGCGCGGCAGGAAAGGGGTACATGTGGGAAATCTAGCGCTCATCGCGATGCTAGTAGGTCTCCGATTTGTGTACCTTTTTTGGAAGGCGGTCTCCAAATACGTGTATGTACGGAGTAGATGGGTATGGAGGAAAGTTAAAAGGATGCGGGCCAAACGGAAAAAATAACAAAGAAAGGCCATGTCTCCAAATACCGAAAGTACCCCGAAAATGGTACAAAAAAAAGATCCCAACTACAAAACCCAACAAACCACGAAAACTACGCAGGGCAGAAATAGTTACGTAGGCCTGATATTTCAAGTCTGGACGCGATATCTGCCTGGGGAGGGCACTGTATACCTCTTATTGACATGGTAAGAGTGCCACAACAGCATTCATCATGCGCGTGTCAAGTTAGACTTTGCTACAGACTATCGTAAGGCTTGGCCCACTGACTACATGTACATGTACTCGTACGGACATGCGGGGGTCTACTCCGTCGTTGCCAAAAA
>JAGKRZ010000390.1:0-22441 GCA_020002355.1 Intubia oerlemansii
TAGAGGGGGTAAAAAAAAAAAAAAAAAAAGAAAGATGAAAAGTCGGGGGCTACTCACTCTTGGTCCATGAGGTCCGTCGCGGACGGCCCATACGCTGGTGCCCCAGACGCGGCAGTGCGCACAGCGCCACGATGTGCGCTCGTTATCCGCCAGCGTGCCCGTGCTTCCAGTTCCGCCTCCAACATCTGGTGTGCCCCGGCCGCCCGGCGTGCCCGACCGCCCGAGGGGCGACAGGCTGCGGAAGCGCCGCTTCTTCTTGGACCGCTCGCCGCGGCCCATGCGCTCCTCCTCCTGCTCGACGAGGCCGCCGAACCCGACACCGAGCGCGCCCACCCCGAGGAGACCGCTGTTCACGCCAGACAGCGCACCCAATGCGGTGCCGCCGCCAAACCGCGCCGTCTCGCGACGCAGTCGACGGAGCTGCCGCTCGCGGTCGCCCTCGCGCTTCTCAATCTCCTCCTTACTCAAAATCTCGACCTTGGGCTCCCAGGCGTCGCCGAGCAGGTCCGGGTCGTAGCGCCAGCCGGCGCCCGGTGTCTCGATGGTGCCGGTGGCCGTGGAGAAGGCGACGGACGCGTCGCTGGGGAAATCGGCGCCGCCGGCCGAGTACAGGATGCCGCCGGCCTCGCAGACCTCCTTTTTGAGGCGCAGGACGGCCTCGTAGATGGCGTGGGTCATGGCGGGCACCCATTCGCCGGCGAGGCCGAGGTCGGCGCACGTCTGCTTGGCAAAGGCCTCGGCGGCGCCGGGGGGGTGCAGCAGCGACCACTCAAACTTGTCGGTGTAGAGCCGCGAGGCGAGGTTGATGTTGAGGTTGACGATGCACCGGTACGTGTCGTCGGGGTTGTACTCGTTGTCGTCGGGCTCGGTGGCAGCGGTGGCCGCGGTGGCCGTGGCCGTAATGCTGTCGCCCTTTTCGCCCACGGCCGCCCGTGCTGGTGTTTCTGATTGTCGTACTGGTGTTGCCACGTGTGACGCTGGGGTATTTGCTCCTGTTGCTGCTGTCGCTGTTGCTGTTGCTGCTGTCGCTGATGCTGCTGTTGCTCCTGTTTTTGTCGTCCCCAAAGATGTTGCGCCTGTTGCTGGTGTTTGTGCTGCTGCTGCTGCTGATGCTGAAGGTGCCGCCGCCGCCGCCTTTACTGGAGGGTAGTGGTGACGCGTGTGAAAGAGCGGGTGCAGGGCAATGCCGGCATACTCTTCGAGCTGCGTGCGGATCTGCTTGCTGATCTCGGCGGCGACGGTGCTGCGCACGGGCAGGTCAAGATCCTGCGCCATGCTGATGGCAAACTGGTCCGTCGTGATGAGCGTCTCGTGCAGGTTCCACAGAAAGGCGTCCTTGAGACGGTACGGCACCGTCGCCTCGGGCGGCCGGTAGAGCGGGTTGTTGGCCGTGTCAAACTGCGCATTGTGTGCCGCGGGCGCGCCGGGCGTCGGCCCCAGCGGCGGGCCCAGCGGCGCCATGGGGACGTAGGCCGGGACCTCGACGTCGATGCGGATGGGCACGAGCGTCGACGGCAGACAGGCCTGGGCGTGGCCGGCCAGGTCGGACCGCAGGATGCGCATCTTGCCCTGCCAGTCGCGCCAGATGCCCTGCATCTCGACGGGCGTCGCCGTCTCCTTGCCAATGCGGTCGCCCGGCTCTCCGGGCGTGCCTGTTCCGCTGCCCGCGCCGCCGCCGCCTTGGAGCGAATCGCGGCCACCGAGCCCACGGCTCACGCTGTCGTCGCGTCTCAGGCTGCGCAGACCGGCTGGCCGCCGCCGCGTCGTGTCGTCGTCGTCGTCGTCGTCATAGTCGTAGCCGTCTTCGGCGTAGTTGATAATAGTGGTGCCGCGCTTGGTCGTCTTGGGCGGCGGCGGCGCGCTCGGGTTGACGGGCACCAGCATCGCGTTGTTGTATGTTCGCAGGCGCGGCGCATACGTCGACCAGAAGGCCTGTGGCGCAGACGCCGCCCCTGTCGGCGGTATGGTCGCGTTGGCCGCCATTGTGAGAAGGGGGGAAGGGGCGAGGGGTGGAGGTAATGTCGTGATGATGACTGTGTTTTGAATTGTTGTTTTTGGACTCTCAAAAAGATGGTGCTGTCGAGTCCCCGACAATGCAATGCGCACACACAAAGTTGACCTCTGTAGACTGCTTCAGTATTGGCTGTTCAATGCGCCCGATCGTTTGTGTTGTCGTGAAGCGACGTCTATCGCTCATCCGTTTGGCTGCCAAAAAAAAGCCGAGCAGCAAAAAGCAGCAAAAACGGGAAACGGGACGAGGCGCGTTTTGCGACCCTGCCTATGAGCACGCAGGTACAGAGTACTCCGTACAATTTCGCGCCAGTTTTCGATGGTCGCTGTTCTCATGTGACAGATCACATGACTGCGCGTGGACTGTTGTGGCACCGCCCAAGTCCAGCTTTGATAGCGGGAGCTAGTGCTGTGGCGCCCGCTGCCGCCGTACTTGGCGCGCCCGTATTGATGAGGGAAGCTGATACGGGGTGGTCAGAAAAACGTGGGATATATTTATATATACTCTGTTCGAGTCATGTGCGAATGGAACATGATTGGTCTGCGCCATGATGAGATGCCATTATATGCCATCATATGCCATCATCGTCTTGTTCGATGGACACATGACTGCGCGACGCCGCACTCTACGATCTCGAAATAGCAATGTTGGCCAGGAAGTCAAGGAAATTGAGGAAATTGAGGAAGGTACGGGCGACGTCTGACCAACCCAATCGCGCCTTCCGTTGCGGGCGCTGATCGTCATGTTGGCTCCTAGTGCTCCTGCCGCACCAGCTGCACCAGCTGCACCATATATCTCACTAGCGCGTCGAGGACCCTCACCCCCTCCCGCAATGGAGCCCCATGTCCCATGTCCAGGTTCCAGCCTCCTGCTTCCTGCTGCGTCCTGTTTCCTGCTTGTTTCCAACCACACGAAAGCGCACGCACGACGGGGCGGCGGTACGGAGCAGTTGCTACGAGCATGGCCCGTCCAGCCTGCCCCGTGCGGTGTCTCATAGGGTGGCGCTTTTCTCGCTTCGACTGAGAGCCATTGGCAGCCATTGGCATCCACCGAGAACCATTGAGAGCCATTTGGGAGCCATTTGGGAGCAATTTTCCAGTACTCCGTACGATCGGTCCTTCCTGTTTTGTTCGCAAGAACCCGCTCCTTCCCTGCGCACGCGGGGGGGCTTGTGTTTTGTGTTTGGCCCTTCTTCTACAGCAGTGTTTTGTGCCTTTTCCATCCTTGCCTCCGGTGTCTCTCCCCCTTCTTATCTGCACGTTCTCCTACTTTTCTATATTTCTTTGCTTTTTCTTTTTTCTTTTTCCCTTTTCCTGCGGTCACTCTGTTGCTCTTGGTATATAGAGAGAGCCGTCCCCCTCTCCTCCCTTTGCTGCAAACCCCTGCTTTTCTTTTCTTTATCTGTGATTTGTTTTTGCTTTTCTTATTCTTTTTCTTTTCCTTTCTTTTCCTTTGTCTTTTTTATCCCCCTCCTTTACCATATTCGCATCATCGTCTTGTGCCATCATCATCCTCCTTCCTCAGCACTTCTCCCATCATGGCTAGCAACGGCGACAGTGCTGGCAATGGCGTGTACGACGAGCAGACGCCCCTGCTCTCGAGCGGCAGCGGCAGCGCGTCCATTTCGGGCGTTTCTCCGGACGTCGGCTACGGCTCCAAGGATGAGTCCAACGACGATGCCGGTGTGGAGGTTGCGGATGTGAGCTCTGCTGCTGCTCCTGCCAGTGATGCTTCTGGCTCGGTTGCTGCGCCGCCAAAGACGGCATCTCCTCCTCCTGCTGCCAAGAAGACGTCGCCCTCACCGCCGCCAGCTGCTGCTCCCGCGGCCAAGCCCCCCGCACCTGCTCCCGCTCCCGCTCCCACTCCTGCTCCTGCTGCCAATGACAGCTCGGCCGAGGCGTGGAGCAGCCCCGAGGGACTGCGGCCGCGCTCCGACTACGACCAGACGGTGGTCATGTTCCGCAAGGCGGTGGGCATCAGCACGTCGAATGTGCAGTCGTCGACGGACCCCGAGGCGGCCTACGACACGGCCATCGACCACAACCGCCGCAAGGCCACGGGCATCTACGGCCGCATCATCCGCGCGCGCCGCAACAAGACGCTCTCCTACAACTTCTTGACCATGGCCATCAACCTGTCGCACGTGCTGCAGGTGCTGGTGGGAGCGGCCCTGACGGCGCTGGGACCCATGGCGGCGGGCCATTCGCTGGCTATCACCATCCTGGGCGCCGTCAACACGGTCCTGGCCGGCCTGTTTGCGCTCATCAAGGGCCAGGGCATGCCCGACCGTCTGTACAACGACGCCATCGAGTACCGCCGCGTGCAGGACTGGATCGAGCAGACCGACGCGCTGATCGTGTCCGGTATGCTCGGCCGCGATCGCAAGGAGGTCGGCGTGCTCGTCGAGACGGCTTTTAAAAAATACAATGCCGTCATTGCCAGTGAGGAGAACAACCGTCCCGAACGCTACGTGCGCCAGATGCCCGAGGCCACCCGTGCTTACAGCCCCAGCATGATGGCAGCCGGCCCCGTCCCGACGATCTCGGCCGTGGCCGCTCCCGTCCCCGTTTCGGTTCCGGCTGTTACGGCCACGGCCGCCCCTGCCCCTGTTGCAGCCACGACAGCCCTCCCTGCCCCGGTCGTCGGCCCTTCCAGCCGCGTGGCCGACCACACGAGCGTTGCCGACCCCGAGCTGGCGGGCGACTCGCTGGTCCGTCTCAACCTGCCGACCCAGTAGTTTTGGAGACGCTGGTTTTCGAAGTGAGCAATGTGCGTCGTGCCAGTGGTGGGTGGTGAGTCCTAAGATGTGATTTGTGGGTTGTGAGCTGTGAGAGCAATTGGATGCTATAAGAGTCAGTGTTGTATATCTGAGTGTTTTGGACTCATGGAGATGCTGCGGCATGGGTCCTGCGAGATCGAGATCGAGATCAGTGAGGAGAGCGAGCGAACCTGTTTTCGTTTATGACGTCTTTTTTTGTTTTTATACTTTCTCTCTTCTTCTTTTTGACATTGTCCCTTGTTGTTGAATACCCTTTCTTATGTCCGTTCCATCTTGGCAACAACAGATTGCTTTCTTTTTGTGTCTTTGTGTCTCATATTTTTTGCCGGAGACAGTCTCCGATATGTCCGTGAGAAGAACGGTGTTTATGCGTTTATCATTGTACTCCGTACTCCGTAGTACGGACGGGGGCCATGCCGGTGGAAACTTTTTTTTGAATGATTTGCAGCGTATGAGTCGTACGGGATGTCGGGCGCTCTTCCTGTCAAACAACCCCAGCCAATAAGAGATGTAACGTTGGACATGTATGTGTGCCGTTTTGTTTCGCTTTGTTTCTTCTTTTGTGTATGTCTTTTTGCCGACCTGCAGAGAATGGAGTTGGTTGATATCTACGACATGTCAAAAATAGGGCGTGCCTGCGGTACCTTATCAAGAGCACCTGGGGGAAGAGTGCTTTTCGAAAAGGCGTTCCATGCGATATGGTGTAAAAGGTTATGGTACCAACAGAGTGCTCTGTAAGTTGAAATCGACGGGCAGGAGGAACACGGAAAACACTCCGCCCAAGTCCGTGCCCAAGGTACTCTTATAAGCCTAGGTAATAATAATAATGTGAGTACTCTGGGGTAGATACCTAAAAACTGGGTTCTGTTTTTTTTTTCATTTTCCTTTTTTTTTTTTTTTCTCTTTTTTTTTTCTTTTTTTGAAATGCATATAAAAGGGCATATAAAAGGCATATAAATACCTATGTACCTCCGAATAAAATTCAACGCCAGCCCAAGTGGTCAAAATTATATAAAATATAGGTACCTAATAAAAACAACATAAAATATGAAGACGTTAAAAGGTAAATGTTACACATATTTCTCTAAAAATAGTACCTAGATAGGACACAAAAACTCACCGGCTTGATATTTTCTTTCCGTTGCTGTACTCTGTAATCTATTCACAATTTCCATGGAACACGGCAAGTATGACTCTTTTTCCCATCCGACCTGCCATGCTGATAAATGACCCCCCTGCACATCGAGTCGTATCTACGAACAAGTGAGTAACAATACATTCACTGATCAAAACACAAAAACACAATACGGAGTAAGATCCCTTGTCAGACATCAGACATGTCACCGCCTGTCCTCTCCCCGCCATCGCGGCCGAACGGAATCACGTGCAATGTAACGGAAGTCCCGATATCGCACCAGACGAGTGGAGAAATCTGGATCTTTAGTGGCAGGGACTAGTCCAATTCGACAGATTGATTGGCAGGAAGGACGAATAAATTATGGGCCATGCACAAAAGTGGAGTTGTTAGTGACCCATAAAAAGGGAAAAAAGAAAAATAGCCAGCCAGAACGAAAAAATATGGAGGGGATGAGTGAGGAAAAGGCGCGACGACTGAGTGCTGGATATAAGAAGAGACGACAAAATGAAGTAGCCAAAAGAGTCATACTGACAATTGCGAGTAGTCGTAGGCGCGCGGCCGGTTCACAGAGTTACGAGTACAAAGTACAGAGTACGGAGTACGTGTAGTCTGCCCTGGTTGAAAAAGTAGCCAAAGTAGCCCATTGGGCCCTTTTTGCCACAAGCAAGGGGATCCCTTTTCCCTGCCCATCAGAGATTCCCAAATGTTTGTAGACGAGGCCTTGCCAAAACGGTCAGGACGTGTATGACTCTTTTTTTTTTTTTTCTGTGTCTCCCCGTCTTTTGCATTTCTGCAAGGCAAGGACCGCTCCTTCCTTAAACGACGTGCACATCCATCATCGTTCCTTCCTGTCTTGTTGATCTGGTGGTCTTTCAAAAAGTCACTCTTCTTTCACCTTTTTTTCGCTCCACCGATTTTTCTCTTTTCTTTTCACCCTCCTCGGCCGACATCGCCGACATCGCGACCCTCTTTCCATCCTCATCCCCTTCGAGCTCGTTCTCGCCACCTTCCACGAGAACATCTCCCCTCCTCTTTTCTCGAAACAAAAACACACATCTCCAAAAATGCTGCGGTGTTCGCCTGCCGCCCGCGCTCTGCGGAGAACGGCGGCCAGCAAGGCCACAATGACGCCGGCTGCTGCTCGGCCGTTTACCTCTCGTTCTCCCGCCACTTCTGCCCCGTCTGCTGCGTCGAATACTCCCTCGAATGCCTCGGGTGCACGGAAACAGTCGACGGCGACGGCCGTCCCTAATGCCACACGCCCAACACCGAGCCCGAGCTTCAACTCTGCCAAGGGCAATGTGCAGCCTCTGGTGGCGCCGCGCAAAACCACCATGGACGAATCGTGAGTTGGGTGGTGATGGGCAAACAGAAAGGAGTGCTTCATTGATGCCCGTACTAACATTACCAGATTCATTGGCATGACGGGCGGCGAGATCTTCCACGAGATGATGCTCCGCCATAAAGTCGAGCACATCTTTGGCTACCCTGGCGGCGCCATTCTGCCCGTGTTCGATGCCATCTACAACTCGAAATACTTTGACTTTATCCTGCCCAAGCACGAGCAGGGCGCGGGCCACATGGCCGAGGGCTACGCGCGCGCCTCGGGCAAGCCCGGCGTGGTTGTCGTGACGTCGGGTCCCGGCGCCACCAATGTCATCACGCCCATGGCCGACGCCTTCTCCGACGGCGTGCCCATGGTCGTCTTCACGGGCCAGGTCACCACGGCCGCCATTGGCAGCGACGCGTTCCAGGAGGCCGATGTTATTGGCATCTCGCGCGCCTGCACCAAGTGGAACGTGATGGTGCGCAGCGTGGCCGAGCTGCCGCGCCGCATCAACGAGGCCTTTGAGATTGCCACGAGCGGCCGGCCCGGCCCCGTGCTCGTCGACCTGCCCAAGGACATCACGGCGGGCGTGCTGCGCCGCGCCATCCCGACCGACTGCGACATCCCCGCCATGCCGAGCGCGGCCTCGCGCGCGATGCAGGCGCTGACGGAGAAGCAGCTGAGCCAGTCGATTGAGCGCGTGGCCAAGCTGGTCAACATGGCCAAGAAGCCGGTGATCTACGCGGGCAACGGCGTGATCAACTCGCCCGGCGGCGTCGAGCTGCTGCGCGAGCTGTCGGAGAAGTCGTCGATCCCCGTGTCGACGACGCTGCAGGGCCTGGGCGCGTTTGACGAGCTCAACGAGCGCTCGCTGCACATGCTGGGCATGCACGGCACGGCGTATGCCAACATGGCCATGCAGAACGCGGACCTGATCATTGCGCTGGGCGCGCGCTTCGACGACCGCGTGACGCTGAACGTGGGCAAGTTTGCGCCGGCGGCCAAGGCGGCGGCGGCCGAGGGCCGCGGCGGCATTGTGCACTTTGAGATCATGCCCAAGAACATTAACAAGGTTGTGCAGGCGACGGAGGCGGTGGAGGGCGACGTGGCGACGAACCTCCGCATGCTGCTGCCGATGGTGGAGGCCAAGACGATGGCGGAGCGCCAGGCGTGGTACGAGGACATCAACGGGTGGAAGGCCAAGTGGCCGCTGTCGGCGTACGACCACGGCGAGCCGGGCGGCCTGATCAAGCCGCAGACGCTGATCGAGGAGCTGAGCAACCTGACGGCGGACCGCAAGGAGACGACGCTGATCACGACGGGCGTGGGCCAGCACCAGATGTGGACGGCGCAGCACTTCCGCTGGCGGCACCCGCGCACGCTGATCACGTCGGGCGGTCTGGGCACGATGGGTTACGGCCTGCCGTCGGCGATCGGCGCCAAGGTGGCGCGCCCGGACGCGCTGGTGATTGACATTGATGGCGACGCCTCGTTCAACATGACGCTGACGGAGCTGTCGTCGGCGGCGCAGTTCAACATTGGCGTCAAGGTGATTGTGCTGAACAATGAGGAGCAGGGCATGGTGACGCAGTGGCAGAACCTGTTTTACGAGGACCGCTACTCGCACACGCACCAGAAGAACCCCGACTTCCAGAAGCTGGCCGAGGCCATGGGCGTGCAGTGCCGCCGCCTGTCGAAGCGCGAGGAGACGGTCGATGCGCTCAAGTGGCTGATCGAGTCGGACGGCCCGGCTCTGCTCGAGGTCATTACCGACAAGAAGGTGCCCGTTCTGCCCATGGTGCCGGCGGGCTCTGGTCTGCACGAGTTTATTACTTTTGATGCTGGTAGGTCCTGTCTTTTCGGTCGTTTTCCTTTTCCATCCCCTACACACACTAACAATCTTGCAGTCAAGGACCAGCAGCGGAGAGAAACGATGCGCCAGCGCACTGGCGGTCTGCACGGTTAAGCAGTTTGACAAGCAAAAACAAAAAGCAAGAAAAACGAAAATGCACAACCCATATAATGGGAGGGGCAGAAAGAGATCTGGCGACACGGCGAGAATGACAAAATGATGGAATATGGTTGGAACCCTTTTGACGAACGGCCTGCGGGTTTTACGTGTCAAGAAAAAAGTGGAATTTTAATTCAGCGGCGTTGATACTTTTTTTATTTGTTCTCTCTTTTTTTTTCCTGGCAAGACAGACCCAAAAACTTGTGGATTTTCTGGATTTTTTTTTTGATTTTTTTTTGATTTTTTTTTTGATTTTTGATTTTGACTTTGACTCTCTACCTTTTCACCGCCCACATCACCTCAAAAAGGCCCCCTGGGTCTTGGCCAGTTGCTCGTCATAGTATGGCTGAAAGGAGAGCCACCCCTTGTCGGGCGAGCCGATCTGGGCGTGGGTGAAGGCGGCCTCCTCGTCGTTGATGAGGATGGGCCGGTGGCCGGAGCCGCTGGCGGCGGCGTCGACGAGCAGCTGCGCCTGGCACGACTTGTCGAGGCTGAGGAACCAGAAGGCGGCCTCGTCGACGCTGCGGCCGACGGTGAGCAGGCCGTGGTTCTGGAGGATCACCGCCTTGTTGCCGGAGGTCTCCGGCCCCAGGGTGCGCGCAATCCGGCGGCCCTCCTCGCGGTCGAGCACGATGCCGCCAAACTGGTCGTAGACGACGTGGCTGCGGTAGAAGCGCAGCGCGTCCTGCGTGATCATGTCGAGCGGCCGGCCAAAGGCGCTGAAGGCCTTGCCGTACACGGAATGGGCGTGGCAGGCGGCCGTGATGTCGGGCCGCGCCTTGTGGATCTCGGAGTGGATGGCAAACGCGGCGCCATTGATGACCTCATCACCCTCGACGACGACGCCGTCCTCATTGACGAGCACGAGGTCCGAGACGCAGATCTGCGAAAAGTGCATGGAGAGCGGGTTGAGCCAAAAGTGATCCCGCAGTATCGGATCGCGGACGGAGACGTGGCCGGCGACGCCCTCGTCAAAGCCGCGGTCGGCAAACACGCGGAAGACGGCGGCGAGGTGCTGCTTGCGGTAGAGGCGCTCTTCGTGCAAGGAGGCGAACTCGGGGTACGTGCGGATGCGCAGCGTCTTGCCCGAGGCCGTGTGGCCGAGGGCGCCGGTCTTGGCGTTGGCCGCCTCCTGGTCCTGCAGAACAACAGCCGCCGGGGCCATACTGATGAGATGGAGGGGGGGTGTATATAAGACGGAAGATGAAATTGAAAAGATGGTGATATTTTGTATCCCCCAGAATGTGATGTTGTATTTTTATTTGTATTTTATTATTTCATTTGTTTTTTTTTTCTTTTTCTTCTCTTTGCCCTCTTTCCTTCCATGTCCTCGGCAGTCTTGTCCTGGACGTCCTCATATGTAAAACTGTATCCGGCATGGTGTCGTGCGGGCACCAATGGGAGCACCTCGGCAATAGACTGCCCGTGTAAGACGGGACCTAGCTTCCGAAGGGGGATGTAAAGTAGGCGAGAATGTAAGTTACCTCCCTTTTTATAATTCACTGCGATCCAGACAAAATATTTTATCAGTATAGATGGAATCAATCTAAACCAAATACAACTAAAAACATGTACGTCTTGATGTGTGAAAAGACAAAAGGGCAAAGCAGGAATGTGAACCTTGAATTTGACTGCTATACAGAGTATGAAAAGGCAGTTCTTGTTTACCTAACTCGACGGTTTACTGTGTAAAAAGGTTACCCCATTATCGAAAGTCTGCATGGGTCAGGTACTTGGTTGAGAAGTCTACAATACCCAGAAAAAACTGATTGTGATAAAATATTTTTATATCTATATAAAAGCGCCTGAAAAACCATCTCGACCAGTACCTCTACCTCTATACTAAACGCGCCCATTCGCGGTTCGTCGCACAGTCCGCCTGCCGACACCATGTGATGCGCTCGAGGTGGGCGTCGCTGAATTCCAGCTCCGCGTCCGGGTGCTGGTGCCGGCCGGGGAGCGCACGCAGCCACTGGGGGGACATGCTGTACGGCGCCGAGATGGTGCTCGTGAAGCAGAGGTAGACCCAGCCGTGGCTGTCCTTGAGCCAGCTGTAGCGCGCCGGGCAGTGCGGGCAGACATAGGTGTGGCGGGCATCCACGAGAGTATGGCTGCCGCTGATCTTGCTGACCGGCAGGACGTCAATGTCGGTCTCGGCCTGGACGGCCGTGATGTCGCCGCCCTGGAGAAGCTTTCGACGACGGCAGCGGCAGCAGTCGTGCCGCAGACTGGCTTTGGGGCGTCCCTTGTCTTTCTTGTCTCCCTTGCTTTCCGGCGGCGCGTGGCTGTGGTGCTGTCCGAGCTGCGTCTTGTCGAGACCGTAGCTGGCCGGGCCCTCCGTCTCGCAGCCGTCAAAGCAGGCGCACTGGTCGGGCTCAAAGGGGAGCAGGAGACGCGGGTCGTCGGGGCGCAGGTGGATGCACGTATTGACAATCGACAGACGGCCCGTCAAAGGTTTGTCGTCGTTGTCCTTTTCGCCCCTTTCTCGTTCCTCGGCCATCTTCTTTGCCTTCAACATCTTTATCAGTTCTTCATTCTTGTGCATCCATTTCAGAGGCTTCTTGCAATTCTCGGGCGGCTGATAAGGCGGATGGGCCGCAGGCTCGTGGATGGCAATACCGAGACCGGCCGCCAGGGCGCCCGCCTTGAGGGCCTCCTTGAGCCATTGCTTGGTGATGCGCTCGTCTCCCGGGCGGTGCCGACGCAGCGGCTGCAGACTGAAGAGCGTCACCGTGTCGGGCCCCGTCAGCTCCGCGTACGCAGGGGTGCGCACGGGCAGGGGGTCGTCCGGCTGCAGAGCATCGGGCGGCAGGGCGGCGGCATAGAGAGACGGCACCCTGCTGCCGATGCGGTTGACCACGCGCAGCCCCGGAAACGTCTTTGTGCTCGTGTCCAGCGTCATGGGGTAGTAGTCCGCGAGGCGCTTGCTGACAATCGTCTTGCGCGTCTGGCCGGCCGGCGGCCGCGCGGCGGTGTCGTCTCTGTGCTGGCACGGGAGAAGCGTCTGCTCGATGCGCAGGCCCATGGTCGTGGCCGCTCTGCCGTTGTGCCACTGGTCCGAGCGCACGTAGAGGTCGGCGCCGACGCGCACGTGGCGCACGCGGCCGACACAATTGCGCCTCTTTGCGGTCTTGTTCAAAAACGCGTTGATACTGTTTTCGTTTTCCTGAAACAGACCAAGCGAGCCCGGCGCTCTCACGACTTCTTTTCGGCTGGCAAAAGAGAGGGTTGAGTGCGCGCGCAGACAGTTGGGGCACCATTTCTTCTCGCCGAATTTCTTGAGTTGACGGTCGAGGGCACCACTCTGCCGGAAGACGAGGCAGCGCGGGCAGAACATGTCCATGTTGCCGCTGCCGTTGCGGTCGTGGTCGCGCCGGAGCGGGGTCAGAAAGCTGTCGATCACTCTCCTGTTGGTCGGGAACTGGAGCAGCGGCAGGGCCATGCGTCCGTTGCACAGCTCCTGCGCCAGCTTGGCATCCTTGTTGGCCGCGTGGATGGACCCAAAGATGTCGGCCATCGCGCGGCACGTCTGGCGCAGCAGCAGCTGGCCGGCATAGCCGCTCTCTCGCATAATCATCTGGAGCAGCTCGGGGGGCAGACGCAGGAGGGGACTGGTCTTGTCGTTGGTCGTTTGACGCTGCTGCATCTTTTCGCCCGCCGTCGTCCGAGACTCGACGAGCGACTCGAGCCCTTGCTCTCTCAAGACGATGGCCAGCAGCTTTTTGTTTCTCTCGGCTTGGCTGTCCTGATTCCGATTGCTCTCGCTGTGCACTCGTTCCATCTCGCCCAGCGGCAGCAGTTGGATATTCGACGGACGGCCAAGAGTTGGGGGGTTTCCGTTTATTGGCGCGACGAGGCCCTCGCGCAGCGACTCGGCCGTTATGACGCATTTCTTTATGGGTGCCATTTTGAAGGTGAATGTGAGTGAGTGTGGATAAATTAAGGAAGAGTGAGTTTTTTATTGTGTTGGACGGCGAATGATGATGATGATGTAGCGTGAATTTGATGGAAATGGAAGAAATGAATGTTTGTATGGCTGATGCCGAGATGTGAGAATTGAAATCATGAAAAGAACGAATGGAGATGGCAAGAAAAAATAAAAAAAAATTCATCGTCTCGACAAAAGATCGGGAGATTTATATTTATCATGGCAATCTATCCAGCCTAGGCCAACACTTGCATAGTCATGTCCTTGCAGGTCCGATCACAGAGCTGAATGAAGCTATTCTCTGACCATTCTCTGACCATTCTTGGATGGTGTCGAGACGTTCATAAGGCTGAAAGAGTGGAGACTTACACCCGAATTCTGGGGTACTTCTTACACGTGACATCAGATAAAATATCACGTGTCATGTCACGCATTCTGCCTTGCGAATTTCCGATTATGCATTTCTGCCTCACGATCGAGAACGCGTTCGAGACTATCGTCATTTCGCAGACGTCCTACTTTTTCCTCTTCTTTTTTGTTCTCGTACATTTCTTTTCCTGTTTTGTTCTACATATTTTTTTCACGTCAGCAGGGAACAGGGCGCGGACTGTTTTGACGACGCAAGCGTACGACACCCACACGTTGCTCGTGACAAAAAGTAGAAAAAAGATACATGTAGAATGTATTATGAGGTCAGCTCGCTTTCGATAAGTAATCACGCTTGCAAAGCAAAACGGGTAGGTGAAAAAGATACATGAGAAAAGTCTCTTTCACCTCGGCGAGATGATCATATTTTGATTTCCCAGTGGCTCGGTTTCCCCCTTTCCCCTCCCCTGTTTCTCTCCTTTCCCTTTCCCGCCACCGAATTTTACACTTCTTGCGGCAATCTAATGCATTTAGCTCGTCTCGTCTGTTTTCATTTGCGAGTCTAATTGCATTGTGCTTTGTAAGTCGATAACTACGCAATACTCCTTACAAGACTAAAAAATTCTTTTGCGTGTAAAATTATGCCTCTCGATACGTATCATCTGTAGTCTTTGGTGTCTTTGGTATCTTTGGGTACGATATCGTTTCACGCTTTTCCATCTTGTCCCCTTTTTCCTGTTATTTTCCCCAGTTTCTCGCCGTCTCCGGACTATTATCATCAGCCGTCGGCTGGGGGAAGCTGTGATCCGCAGACGAGAAATTTCTTCTCGATTAATAAACCCTTGTGCGAAATACAAAGCCCTCTACTGACGTCAACTGGCAAAAATTGGTGAAACCGGTAGAGCGTTGCTTGATAATCTGTCGTCGTCACGTAGAAGCCTCGATTGTGTGCAGATCGTGATGTTTCTAGGACAAGTTTTCCGATATATAAAGAGACGAGGTCGAGTCGTTTTTCTGTTGTAGTTGAAATCATCATCACAAACAAAATAAAAACAAAGAACAAAAAAACACTCTTACCTTTTACACTTTTTATCACTCCCACACACACAACCAAAGAAATCAAAATGCGCTTCACTTCCATTGGAGCTTCGCTCCTTGCCCTTGGCTCGGCCGTCCTGGCCCAGTCGTCGCCCGTCAGCCAGCACATCGTCAGCCGCCACGGCCTCAACGTCGATGTCTTCCACATGCCGGCGCACAACATCACCTACCAGAACTCGACCTCGCTGCAGTTCTCGCCCACCGTCTTCACCCTGATCCACGGTGAGAAGGAGGCCGTCCTCGTCGACGCCCCCGTCACCGTCGACCAGACCAACCAGCTGGGCGACTGGATCGAGGCCACCGCCCCCGGCAAGAAGCTGAGCGCCATCTACATCACGCACGGCCACGGCGACCACTTCCTCGGCGCCGGCCAGCTCCAGCAGCGCTTCGCCGGCGCCAAGGTCGTCGTCACCGAGGGCGGCTTCCTGCACGTCGAGGAGGAGCTCGACCCCGGCTTCCTCGCCTTCTACTGGGACTCGCTCTACGTCCTCGACAACATCGCCCACACCGAGTTCAACATGACCGTCCTGCCCGAGGAGGACACCTTTTACCTCGAGGGCCACCAGCTCAAGGCCGTCCCCGTCGGCCAGGGCGACACGTGGAACGCCACCGTCCTCTACGTGCCCTCGCTCGACCTTGTTGTTACGGGCGACGTCGTCTACGGCAACTGCTTCCAGATGTTTGAGGAGACCAACTCGACTTCCCTGCAGAACCTGTGGCTCAAGAGCATCGACGAGGTCGAGCTGCTCAAGCCCAAGTTTGTAATCCCCTCGCACGTCCAGATCGGCGAGACCTTTGGCACCCACCACCTCTCGGCCTCGCGCCAGTACATCATCGACTGGATGGCCGCCGTCCAGGCCTCCACCACCTGGCAGCAGCTCGAGAACAAGATGAAGGCTCTCTACCCCGAGCGCATCGGCTCCTTCATCCTGCGCGTCAGCGCCCAGACTCCTTTCCTGGCCACCTTTTAAGGGGGGGGATAGCATCCGAATAGCTTTGTCTATTCACAGGCATCATTGCAAAGGCGTTGAGATAGATGGTTGTTGAGTTGACAGGTGCATAGAGAGCGAGTTGGCGTTGTGGTTTGAGAGATGATGAAAGACGAATGACGATATGTTTCTAGTTGTTGTTTGATTTAGATTGAGTTTCAATTTTTAATCCTAATAATTCTGTTGATAAAAACTTTGTCTCGCAGTGAATTACACAGTGACGTCCCTCCAAGCCTGAATCTTACATCTCCTTACCCTCCCGTCTTACACGTCTTTGTCGGGAGATGCTCCCATTGGTGGCCGCAAGACACCATCCACGATACAGTTATTTTAGAAGGTGATGGAGGTCAGCGTGAAGTGGCTTTTATTTAAGTTTAAAAAGCATCTTAACAATGACTCGATTAAAGTGCCTACCTAGATGAAATATACGTTGTTACTTAGTATATCAATTAAATTTTAATACACCGACCGAGATAAAGAATAATAGCAATTCCGAGGTCGTTTTGTAGCCGTTGAGTAAATGACAAGAATATGCAGAGATGCAAAGTAGGCCAGCTTGCCGTCGCATCACTTTTGGTGCGAGTCAACTACGTCATCGATCAGGAGATTCGGGCGCGACAGCTCAAGCATGCTCAAGCATCGACAAGAGAACAATCCCGACTTGCATCTTTTTCGTGGTATGAAAAGCTTATATTTAAAACGCGAAACCAAAATTGGCAATAAATCATTCTCCATCCCCCCGAGCTTTGAGCAAATCCCGCCAACCAAATACCTCTGAAAAGCAGTGTGTAAGCAACTCTTTTGCCCATCCCTTTGTACCTGTTTTTGGCAAGTTCATGACAAGAGTACACATTAGATAGATCCCGTAGCTCTTGCTGCTTTTTTACATTCGTCCTGTAACTTAACCGTATTATTTTTTCTCTCTCTCTTGTCCTCTACCAAACAATGCTTGTCGGCATTCGTTCGTCTTATCGCGCCCTCCTTCGTCCTCCGCTGACCTCTTTTACGGCAGCTTCATCATCACCATCTTTAGCATTTCCCACTTCCCCATTGCCATTCATCTACTCGAGCTCGACGCTACCAGCACTATCCCTTCCTCCCAACCCTCATTACCGCTTCTCCATCTACCGCCCCCATTCATCATCCACCATGGCCGGCCGCCCACAAAAGGTCGACGGCCCCTTGACGGCGTCGGCCATCTTCCTTGTTGTCACGGTCGATGATTCCAAGGACGAACATGTCTCGACAGCCCGCGACGTCGTGTCGGGCATCACGGATCTCGTCAAGAACGTTGCCTTTCGCGAACCATCCGCCGGTCTCTCGTGCACCGTCGGCATCGGCAGTCGCGTGTGGGATGCCCTGACGCGTCTCCCTCGGCCCGACGAGCTGCATCCCTTCCGCGAGGTCAAGGGACAGACGCACACCGCCGTGTCGACACCGGGCGATCTCCTCTTCCACATCCGCGCCGAGCGTCGCGATCTTTGCTTTGAGCTCGAGCGCCAACTGCTCGACCAGCTCGGCGAGGCCGTCCGCGTCGTCGACGAGACCACGGGGTTCCGGTACTTTGACAACCGCGACCTGCTCGGCTTTGTCGACGGCACGGCCAACCCCGTCGATAAGGAAGATGTCCACGACGCCATTCTCGTCACCGCCAGCGAGGCCAAGACCAACAGTAACTCTGAGACGATTGGCGGCAGCTACGTCGTTGTGCAAAAGTACCTGCACGACATGAAGGGCTGGCAGGCGCTGTCGGCCGAGAGCCAGCAGGCCATCATCGGCCGGACCAAGCTCGACAATGTGGAGCTGGACGATGCCGAGGACCCCGACGCCCAGCGCTCGCACAAGACGCTCAACACGATCGAGGGCGACGACGGCGAGCTCGACATTGTGCGCGACAATATGCCCTTTGGCTCGCCGGCCTCGGGCGAGTTTGGCACCTACTTTATCGGCTACACGCGGCGTCTCTGGGTCATTGAGAAGATGCTGCAAAACATGTTTATCGGACAGCCCGTGGGCAAGCACGACAAGCTTCTGGACTATTCTCGGGCTGTCACGGGCTCGGTCTTTTTCATGCCGCCCCTCTCGTTTCTGGACAAAATGGGCGGCGATGCATGATGGGGGAGAAATGGCTGATGGTTCGCGTACCCAGAAGTTGGTAGTAGTATTCGGTAGTGGAATCCAGAAATCAAGACAAATGGCATAGCAGCATGTGTGTGATCTGGGCAAATCTGATTGGGAACGGAATCTTCTCCGCCCAAGATGCCGAGATTCGGCCTTGTATTGTATGTAAGTCACGGTGGGTTCGGTGTCGATTCGGAGGGCTTGAAGCCTATCCCACAAATGACTAAGCGGAGTATCGGTCTAGTTTCGGCGCATTTTATATGCGAGGCATTCGACTGCGTGCCTTGAAGACGAGCTAATTTCTCCAATAGCAGCAAAGACCCTCGGCGTTGCTCGCCATTCGGAAAGGGCCGTTAAGCGCAAAAACCTTGTTTAAACCTTGGTGGCCTTGGCTACTAGCATCTGCCGGTGTTACACGTACCTACTTTATTTTAGTACGTCATGTCGATCTTCAACCATATGTTAGACTATGCACTATGCGTATAATTGTAGGCCCCAGGGGGGAATAGTGCCACCTGTGCCGCGGCAAAGTGCCCGCTATAGACGACCGTGGCACGCCCCGGAAGATGCCCCGGAAGACGTCACCGTGGCCCACTACCAGGACAGTTTCAACAAGACAGATGGCCCATTGCCGAGTCTCGAACCATGTGCGGCTGAGTGATGAAGGCGACCGTGCACTCCCTAGCTTCCGAGATCTCCTCGAGGTACACCGCGCGGTCCCCCATACGGCCCGTTCTCTGCATTCTCTGCAACAGTATTGTGCCATTTCCAACGTACCCCAATTTAACCCCCATTATCCCTCATTATCCCCACCGATCTCCATCCTCAGGATGTCACTGGAAGCTTCACGCGCCGCGGCACGTCTGCGCTGCATCAATGCCGACGTGGTCCGACATTGGATGAGATGAAAGCTGGTTTTCTGTGCCGCAGCAGACGAGGGCAGTCTTTGCTCAGCGCCATCGACAAACCGGCCAGTGCCACATGGAAAAGCTGCACAATGGCCCATCTGGCATCATCGGATTTCTATAAAGAGGCATTGCTTCCTCCTCGAAAATCAGACTCGCCTTCCTTCTCATCATCCAACACTCTCATCTGAACAATATTTCCAAGTCTCTATCGTTTCCTTTAATTTCATCCCCTTCTTCACATTCTTCACTTCCCCCACCAACGTCACAATGGCCTCCGAGTACGACTTTATCGTTGTTGGCGGCGGCACTGCTGGCAACGTTGTTGCTGGCCGCCTGGCCGAGAACCCCAAGGTCAAGATCCTCATTGTCGAGGCCGGCGAGGACAAGCCCGAGTCGGTCTTTGACATCACCACGCCCGCGCGTGCCATGGAGCTCCGCGGCAGCAAGTACGACTGGGCCTACAAGACGACCATCGTGCGCCGCGACGACTACGAGCGAATCGAGAAGCCCAACACCCGCGGCAAGGTCCTCGGCGGCAGCTCGTCCCTCAACTACTTCACCTGGGTCCCCGGCTGCAAGCCCACCTTTGACCACTGGGCCGAGTACGGCGGCAAGGACTGGACCTGGGACACCCTGCTGCCCTACCTGCGCAAGAGCCCCTCGTACCACGACGACGCCCAGCTCTACGACCCCGAGCTCAAGAAGATCGGCTCCGGCGGGCCCCTGCACATCTCCCACGCCGAGCTGCTCGACGGCCTCGAGCCCTTCCGCGACGCCATCACCAAGTCGTGGACCAACATGGGCCAGCCCCTGACGGAGAACATCTACGACGGCGAGATGATTGGCCTGACCCACTGCGTCGACTCCATCTACAAGGGCCAGCGCTCCGGCAGCTTCCTGTTTGTGCGCAACAAGCCCAACATCACCATCATCCCCCGCGTGCACTCCAAGCAGCTCATCATCGACCCGGCCACCAAGACGGCCCAGGGCGTGACCGTCATTGACGCCTCGGGCCAGGAGCACAGCTACTACGCCAAGCGCGAGGTCATTTTGTCGCAAGGCGTCTTTGAGAGCCCCAAGCTGCTCATGCTCAGCGGCATCGGCCCGGCCGACGAGCTCAAGAAGCACGGCATCCGCGTCCTCGTCGACTCGCCCCACGCCGGCCAGAACCTCCTCGACCACCCGGGCGTCCCCTTTGTCCTGCGCCTCAAGGACGGCTACGCCATGGACGACTACCTGCTCAAGAACCGCCCCAAGCTCAACGAGGCCATGGCCGCGTACAAGGACGGCCACAAGGGGCCCCTCGGCTCCGGCCTGCTCGAGCTCGTCGGCTTCCCCCGCATCGACTCGTACCTCGAAAAGGACGCCGCCTACGTCGAGGCCAAGACAAAGAACGGCGGCCTCGACCCCTTCTGCCCCGAGGGCCAGCCGCACTTTGAGCTCGACTTTGTCGGCGTCTTTGGCAGCGCCTTCCAGTGGCACTACCCGACGCCCAAGACCGGCAGCCACATCAGCGTCGTCGTCGATCTCGTCCGCCCCGTCTCCGAGCCCGGCGAGGTCACCCTCAACAGCGCCAACCCCCTGGACCAGCCCAACATCAACCTCAACTTTTTTGCCAGCGACCTCGACATCATCGGCATGCGCGAGGGCATCCGCTTCAGCTACGATCTGCTGACCAAGACGGCGCCCTTCAAGGACCTCGTCGAGGCCGAGTACCCCTGGGACATGCCCCTCGACGACGACGCCGCCATGAAGCACGCCGTCCTCGACCGCAGCCAGACCGCCTTCCACCCCTGCGGCACCAACCGCCTCTCCCAGTCCATCGACCAGGGCGTCGTCGACCCGGAGCTGCGCGTCCACGGCGTCAAGAACCTGCGCGTCATTGACGCCTCCGTCATCCCCGTCATCCCCGACTGCCGCATCCAGAACTCGGTCTACATGGTCGGCGAGAAGGGCGCTGATCTCATCAAGGCCGCCCACAAGGATCTCTTTTAAATCTGGGGGTAAACCGGCGGCGAAAAAAAAATGTGGCAAGATTGTATACAGATGAGATAACTGCAATAATGATTCATTTTTTTTGATTTTACAAATGCCATCGTTGCGCGATTCTTATTGTGACGATGTTCTTTCTAGTTTGGGAAAAATCAAAAAAAGTGCCCCTGAATGGGGGGGGGGAGGACCCACCCCATCTACATCACGGCTTTCTCTCATACAATACACGCAAAGTACTTTTTGATCGGCCGAGACTAGGTTGTCAAACGATCTACGAGTACTGTGCCCGGAGCATGCGTATGCAGGGTGACAACCAACACAAGTGATGCGAAGGATTCACCCAACCCACGTGTCCTCGTACCTCCGTATGCAGTGCCCGTATGCAAAGACGGATGCCGAGAGAGCGAAGCGTCGCATTCTCTACGCAGTATCTTATATTTGTTGGTCATTTCGTAGGTCATCTTTGGCGGTTGTGCAGATGTTTCTCTCTCTCTCCGCTCCTCGATGGCTTTCTTGTTCTTCCGTGTAACGGATGCTTACGCTGCAGAACCCAAAATAGACCCCGGCCTCCCATGGCCGCTGCTCGAGATCACGGCTCGCGCATGTCATGTGTTTGCGTACGCCTTACTTGGGTTCTCGACCATCTGTGAAACGTGGCTTGAATGGAATCATGGCTTAATGACCTTCCAGTATGAGGCTAGCTGGAATATCTGTAGAGAATAAAAAAAAAGAGAAAAAGAAAACGAAAAAAAAAAAAAAAAAACATCAGCTACAGTCGGCCAGACAGTTCAAAGGGTTATTAGGATCATAAGGGGCGCGGCGCATGTGAACTATGGCACTGTGGCTGTACTCTGTACCAACGCATGCAAAACACAGTCAGACAATGGCGTACATCAATCATGTGCACCATATGCCACCATGTGCAGCATGCCAAGGAGACACGCGATATCTCGTCATGTCGACCGCCGCCAAGATGGTGGGCCTTTTTTCAAACATGGGCAATCTTTCACGGTTCGCAGCCGCAGCCTCATTGCTCCCTACAGGGCGCGAGGGTCATGGGTAAGCCATACATATATCTTACTTTGTAGGCATGGAGATATGGCGATATTTTACAGAGCACGGAGTGGAATACGCGTATGTCTGGCGATGCATTGGAACAGAGTATGATTGTCGGCATCGGCATCCGAGCGTAGCACCGATGCGACAGCAGCCATGTAAGAAGTAGCAGTTGCGACATGTTCACGTGCTGAATGTTCCACATGAAATGGCAGCTTCACCGCCCGTGTGCGCCAATGATCAACAGCTTTTCTGGGCTTTTGCTTTACGACATACTTGATACGGAGTAGATAGAATCAGCCCCCTCGCCTGCTGCCTTGGTTTCGTGCACATGTTATATGTGATATAAACCGGTGCCATGCCGGTGCCATAAGCTTCGATCAGCACGCAACAGCTCTCTTTTCTCCTTCCCACTTTCCCATCTCACGTCCACTCCTGTTGGATCATTTGTCCTGTACGGCTTCTTGCTGGACCTGCTAAACAGCACAATATGCCGCACGGAGCAGGCCAGGCCGTGGTAAAAAAAACAATGCGAGCTCAAAAGGACTACCAGAACAATTCGGAATGTTGATCGTCGATACCACAGAGTTTGATCTATGTTTCCCACTCGGTGGACCAGAACATGAATAAATGCTAAAAAAAGAGCAAGTGGAAGAAGAAAAAAAAAACAAAAAGAAAACAGAAGAAGCAAAAAAAAAAAAAAAAAAAAAAAAAACA
>JAGKRZ010000391.1:0-22390 GCA_020002355.1 Intubia oerlemansii
GGGGGGGGGGGGGGGGGGGGGGGGTGGTAAAATGGTGGCGAATGTAATACGCCCGAGTCTGGGGGAAGGTTGCGGCGCAAGAGGGTGTTGTAAAGAGTGATGACAAGCCGACGTGTCGTTTCGGAAATCGCGCCGTCAATGTATCTCTTTGAAGAAGGAGAGAGAGAGGGTGAATCGGTGATGGACGTGTGATGGATATGAGATGGATGTGCTGCCTTTTCATGTCGGAGCGGCTCGTACTGTCCTATCCCGTTCTGTGCTTCCCACCTTGTCAGCCTGGCGGAGCGCGGGGTGCCGCCCGCCAATCAGCGCCCAATCCTGCGCCCCAGCTGGACGACAGGTGACGTACTACTTGGGTACATTGGGGGTATCATTACCTGGGTACTACCCACGATCGTTGCGGCCCTGTCAACCGGTCAAACGTCGATCGCAGCGACCAGGTCACCATTCACCCCTGTGAGGTGCATTGCTCCCCTCCACCGTAACTGGGAATAGACGTCGTACTAAAGTGCTCTTACATACCTCGCACCGCAGACTGGCAAACCTTCTCTTCACCAAAGCGGCGGCTTTTTCGGAAAAGGAGGGAGAGGCCTCTGTCCCACGACCTGTGTGATTGATCGAGATCCCTTTGTTGCGATTGATAGTGGCGTCTCCATGGGCTGTGGACTGCATGAGTGGCAAAGATGCACAATATGCACAGTGGGCACAGCCGATCGCTGGGCAGCAGGCAGTATAAAAAAGATGTGGTGTGCAGTCGGAAGGTTTTCGGAGGGTGGAAGAGAAAAAGGACAACAATCAGACTTGCCGATGAGGCAAAATCCCATCATATAACAACAAAATATGAAGGAGCTGGCCGGTAGCTCTTTCTTCCGGCATCGATAATGCCACGATGCAGAGGAAGGCGCGACCACTTTGTCCGGTGTAGGCCTCGCCTGTTTCCCGATCTGGAAGATTCTCCTATCTTGGGCAGAAGGTTTGCCGAATAAAAGTCAATCATGTCAAGTTTGCCGCCGATTTATTTAGGTACATAAAGCTGGGATACAGGTGCTGTGAGAATATGCAGGCTGGACAGCCTTCTGCGCGTTTTGCTAATTTTATCCGCCCATACCTATGCACAGTGTGATTGGGTACCAAACAAGCATCGTCTTCATTAGAAGCGCACAGCTGGCTCGAAGACGAGAATCGCCACCTGCATAGGTATGAGGGCTTTTTGTTACTATTAGACATTATCATTATTATTTTTTAAGACAAAAAAAATGAGTTGCAAGTATTTTTTTCATTGCGTTTTAGGTTTTTTAACAAAAACCTTCAGATGGTGGCTACCAATTTATTTCATTCATACGTTTCATCGTGAGAGCTGGGCTATAAAAAATGCGAGGAGCAAACTGCCCGGCAAATAAAAAACAACGAAGAAAAAAGAAAAACAAAAAGAAGAGAAAAAAAAAAAAAGACACAAAAAAGGAAAAATAATATAAAATGCAAAAAAAAAAAAAAAAAAAAAAAAAAAAAAAAAAAAAAAGACACAAAAAAGGAAAAATAATATAAAATGCAAAAAAAAAAAAAAAAACGAAGGGCAAAAAGAAACAAACCAAAAAAAACAAGAAAAGAAATTCAAAAAAAGTCGACCGGCCTAAAAAAACGTGATCCTTGCAGACCACCTCTCTCACAGATCATCAAGAATAAAATCCAACTTGGGAATATCCAGTCGCGGTGCAGGCTCATTGGCGCGCGGCCCTCCCACTGCATTGGCAGCTTTGGGCGTAGGACTGACAGCACCACCACCACCGCCACCAGTCACCTGTACGGCAGGAGCTGCCTTTGAGGATGGCGGCGGTGGTCCGCAGCGAACGGCATAGGTATCCCAGCCGTCGTCGTGCGCAGCCGCGACCCAGGCCCGCAGACCATGGTGCACGGAGCCGTAAAACTTTTCCTTGCACAGCCGCAGACTGCCGCCCATGCAGCGCTCCCACCCAGACATCTGCATCAGCGACCGCAGCCGGTTGCGCTCTTCGGCCGTCGGCGTGCAGGCCATGATGGCATTGAGCAGGTCCAGGTGCGACGCCAGGTAGTTGGTCGCCTCCCACTCGACACCGCCAACGTACGGTGCCGCCGGCACGGGCGCCCGCTCCTGCGGGAAGTGGCGCGTCATGTAGGCCGCCGCCGTCAGCGGCGCCGTCTCGTCCAGGAGACTGCCCGAAGGCAGCGAGATCACATTCAGGTGATGCAGAAAGATCCAAAAGACTTCCTTGGTCACATTGACCACCTCTTTGCACCACACACGGTACGGACGGTCCTTGCGCATGTCCAGCACAAAGCTGACCGGCCGCTCGTCCTCGTTACCCTCGGGGTCCCGCAGGTAGCCCAGCACCGTCCGTGCCCGCTCCGCCCTCTCCTCGAGCGGCCCGTTCTGAATATACGTAAGCAGCACCCACGTCACAATGTTGCGCGTCGTAAACTCGCTCGGTCCCTTCTTCTCGGGGTCAAAGATCATGTGGATCAGCGCCGGCAGCAGGCTTGCATGGATCGTGTGCAGGTACTGCAGCGCCAGCGCCGTCGTACACAGAGCCTTGAGACACAGCAGGTTCTCGTGCAGCAGTGCGTCTTCGTGCTCCTCGCGCCACTCCACGGCCAGGATCCGGTGCAGCAGGCTGACCACTTCCTCCATGCCGCCCTGTCCGATAAAGTCTTCAGTCCAGGCTACCGTCTCGTTGCGCAGCAAAAGACGCAGCTTGTGCAGCTTGCCAACCTCCACGTCTTGCGGCGCCTGCACAGTCCGCAGGTACGTCACAAAGTCGCAGGGGCTGTTTTGCGGAGGGCCCTTGGTGGCCTTGAAGAATCCCGCAATGGTGCTGGTGGTGGTCGTCGGAGAAGGCGTCGCCGTGTCGGGACTTGCAGCCGCGCCCATGACATCGGCACCCGCGCCAGCCAGAGTCATGATGCTCTCGGTTGACTTGGACCGCAGATGACGACTGATCGTGCCCTCAGCCCGCTTGCGCAGACCATGGCCAGGGCTCTTGGTCCGCTTGCTCGTGTCCTCGTTGCTAGAACGGTCACGGCTGCGGCCACGGGCGACCTTTGACAGGGTCAGGCTCTTGACCCGGGAGTGCTTGGACTTGGTCGATTTGCCCGTGGACGTTGAGCCATCGTTGGAAGAGGCAGCCGCATTTTCATCGGCAGGGACTCGTCCACTTGCAGATCCGACACCGTCGTGACTGGGAGGACGACCAACGGAACCATGCTGCTGCTGCTGCTCCTGCTGTTGTTGACGCTTTGCACGCTCTTCCGCCCAATCCTGGCGGATGAGCTCCATCTTGATCGAGTTTGCAAGACTGCGCATCTTGTAGCGCTGATGCTCGGGAATGTTGCGACGGTCGAGGAGAGCTTCGAGCTGGCCGTCGATATCAGTCTGGCTCATGTTGGGATCGAGGGACGACGAAGACGCAGACGTGGCCGAAGTCGCAGAGGTTGCAGACGAGGCACTTCCCATGCCAGAATGCAGTGTCGGGCGTGTTGTTGACGACGAAAAAACAGACGATCCACCGGCAGCAGAGCGTGACATGTCGGGATGGAACGACTTTGGCCGCGGCTTGGCGGACGATGCCCACGGGTCTGCTGAAGCAGTGACGGAGGTGCTGCTTTGGACGACGGCCTGCTGGCTCAGGTTGCTGCTAGTAAACTGGGCGTAGATGGGCGTCATCTGTGTTGTCGAAGGCTGGAACGAAGTGCTGGGCCGCTGCTTCTCCTCGTCACGGCCTCTCGACTTGAGGTTGCGGCGCGACTTGTCCCGCTTCTTGTCGTCACGTCGAGAAAACGGCCTGCCACGGTCGTTCTCCCCATCATTCTCCTTGTCCTCATCATGCCGGGCTTCGGAAGCCTCAGCATCCTTGGCCATCTTGTGCAAGTTCTTGAATGACTTTGGCCTCGAGAGGAGACCAGCGATGCCAACCGTCGACTTGGGACGGCTCCTGGTGGGCAGCTCCTGCTGCTGGCGGTTGGGCGAGGTCTCTCCAAGAGGACCAGGTCCTGACGCCGCCGTTCGTTGCTCATTAAGAGCTAGAGAAGATGCTGCTGCTGCTGCCACAAGACCGTCGCCCTGTGAGTTGGCACGTCGGTGCAAACCAAAGGATCGCAACACCGATGACTTTGACCGTTGGTGGGCGTGTGCCGGTGCCATTGGCACTCCTTGTCCATTGGCAGTTGACATTGTGGTGATGGTGGGCCAAGATGGAGTAGGAGACAGAAAAAAAGGGCAAAAGAATAAGTTCAGTGGATAGATGTCGATCAAAAGTTGGATCTCAGACGATGGGCCAAATGTCGTACTGAACTGGGCGTCATGTGTCGGATGACAGCACAGTCGAGAGGGACTGCCTCAGAAAGCGTGAGACATGCTCCAGAGGTGGCCGGAATAGCAGAATGGCGAGATGGGCGGAATGACCGACTGGATGAATTGAGCTCTCGCCGTGATCTTCGGTCTTTGGCGATGTATGGCGTAAAAAGATTGCGGAATAGAAAAGAGAAGAATGCTCCTCAGAGGAAAGAGCGTTAAAAAGGGAGGAATGCTACATGTCCTAGGACAGGAAAGAGCGAGCAGGCTGTCTGAAACACCGGTCGTTCCTGCCCCGTCTCGTTGAGCTGCACGTTTCCCGGCAAGTGCCCCATGGTCACCATGGTCAATATCAAAAGGGAAGGAGCGGAGGAGCGGCAGCGGTTGCCCCAGCAACATATGCTGGCCAGGTCCGCGTCATTGTTGCAAGGGCCAGTAAGAAGGGCGTGATGGGGTCGTAGTTCCCCACTTTATTGCATCATGGTGAATTACATAATGCATTTTGGCTCCCGCGTAAATGCAGAAAGTGCAAGAGGCGCAAAGAACACAAACAATTACAAAATGCACACACAACAAGACACGTCCAACTCCTTGCATCCACGACGCATGCAGCTGCCACGCCCACAAAATACATGGCGGTCTGGAGACAGCGAAGCGGTATCCAAGACGACGATGCACGAAACCCGAAGCACGCGAATATGGCAACAGGTGGCCGTCCGCAAGGCCTTCGTTTTACGACGATGCACGGCATGAAATGACGAGGGCTGGCTAGATTTCTATGTCTAGAGCGAACAGCTGAAAGATGATCAAAAACACGTTTTGTGCGTGGGACGCCTGAAAACACCACAAGAGAAAAGCGAGAAAAAAAAAGTACAGAAAACAGAGAAACGTCTTTATCGCTTCACCAGCTCATGACACCCTTGCCACGATCAAAGCCACCACGCAGTTGGCTCTCTGGCTTGACGACCTTGCCCTGGAGGATTGTGTACTTTACAATGTTTTCACAGTCCTCGGGTGCGACGCGCGCGAGCCAGATGCATTGTGCCGCACCAGCCGACGAGTAGTTGAGCTCTTCGGCCGCATCCTCCTCCTCAGTCTCCTTCTTGTCCTCGCCGTCTGTCTTCTTTTCTGATTTGGTTTCTGCCGGCACAGCTTTCTCTTTCCGCAAGACAGCCGGCACAGCACGACGCACCTTGTCGGGCAGGGCATCGCGCTCCTCGTCTGTCAGTTTTGCGCGGGCGACATCGTCAATGCCAAACGCGTTGGGCCGGCGGTAGATGACGACGTTGGCGTTGTACTTGTGGCCACCCACGTGCGAGACATAGTAGATGCCAACACCGCCCGGCCGGTCGTCCTCGAGGTCGCGCACAAGCCCCATGGGTCGCAGGTGGCGCTCGAGCTCCTTGCGGAGGATGGGCGCAGACTGGCCGCAGCGGGTGTCACGCGTGCGCTGCGAGCACAGCAAGACCAGGACGCTGTGAGGGCTGGGTTGGCATTGCATGGGCGGCGGCAGCTTTGGCAGCGAGCACGGCGCAAAGGTCAGGGGGCTGGCGTTGGTGGGCGCCTTGCTGACGAGGTTGTCGAGGAGGCTGGGCACGAGGTCGGGCGTGACGTTGTCGACGGTGACAAAGGCGGGCAGCAGCACGACGCGCGCCGGGTCGGCATAGTTGTTTTCGTGGTTGCGCGTCGGCAGGTTCGACGCCGAGACCATCAGACGGCCATTGGCCGGCGTCGCACACTTGGACACGGCCTCCATGATGCTACCGCGCTCGTCGGCAATGTCGCGCACCCAGTCGTACTTGCCCGTCGCCACAATGAGGTGCGTGCTCCAGCCCTTGATGAAGCCGTAGAGCGTGTCGTCGTGGTCGATACTGAAGCCGCGCGGGTACTTGGCCGTGCATGATGCGCAGTCGTGCGAGCAGTCCTCGCCGTCAATGGCCGGGTCCGTCTTGGGGAAGAGCTCTTCCATCGGCGTCGGTGTCGAGCCCGGGCCATGAATGGCCATCTTTTTGACGCCGCCGATCAGCGAGCGAAATCCAAACGACATGATGGGCTTTTTCCCCTTTGTCTTTCTCTCGGTTTTTGTACAGAAACGGCAAAACTAGGGGATAAGTTTGGATAGATTGTGGTTGTCGTAGAGGTCGTATGTGTTTTGAAGCCTGCCGTGGTAAGGCTGCAGAAGCTTGGGGGAGTGCGTGGGCGTCAACTTTTTTTATGGCGTTTTCAAAGTTTGAGCCTCGCACTTAAATCCGCAAAGAGGTCCGTGCCAAAAACGACGTAATATGTGCGGAGTTTGCCACTGCTGCATTCCGTGAGGGGACAATTGTAGGTGGACTACCACGCACTATTGTGTACTTTGTAGTGCACTGCGGTGCCTGGATTTAGCGGCTAGGTACCCCGCTGTGGAAAGGATGGCCTCGTACTTGGGGAAAATCAATCCACCGACAGGTTCGTATTCCCGTGTTCCACGGAATGGCTCAAATATAGCCAGCCATTCATGCTCCGTTGGACACGTAAAATATGGAATATGCAGCTTGAAGGATCCTACCCAAATGAAAAAGGACGAAGGGAAGACAAGAAAAAAATACGAGAACAAAAAGTATTGGCTTACACGTCGTCCGCCTTCGGGCGAGTGCTCGGCGATAAGCTGGCCGTGCTCCTCACAAGGAGATTAGCCTGCAGTCCTCTCCGGCATGAATGTCTTCCGAGCTCCTAGGTCGCCAGGCATGTCCGGCACAAGATGTGATTCCCCGGAAAATGATCTCATCTTTGAAATAGGCACATGTGAGGCCACATTCCACATTTCAGACCCTCTTTGTCGCATCTATGTATCCATCGCAGATAAAGTGGTGTAAGCCGGATTATGGCGATCCGGACGGGAGGGCTCTAGCCGGCAGAGGTATCCGAGCCGAGTATCAGATGTACCTGAATGGACTGAAAAGATGGGAGATATTTTAGTACTTTGTACACCTGCCAGACTGGCCACCAAATCAGGTAATCAATCACCAAACGGTAGCAGGTACAATAGTATCCCAGAAAATACATATATAGGTGGACATTATTGAACAGACAAGACCAGGTAGGCGACGAAAAGAACAAGAAAAAAGAGAACCCCTTGGCGTTTTTTTTAAAAGGGTATTGGTATCCAGTAAATATAGACCAAAAAAAAAAGAGAAAAACAAAAAGCATTAAACCATTAGGTAAACCAGAACAAGAGAAAACATAAAAGACATTTTTTTTTTCAGATGATCCCATCCCATCCGTCCTTGCCCCCCCCACCCTCTCTTTTTTCCTTCATCTGCACTACAGGCGCTTCTTGTCATCTTCATCCTCGACATCATCGTCCTCATCCTCGCCGTCATCGTGCCACAGCGTCGTGGCCGACTGGCTTTGCCGCCGACGCAGCTCGCCGCGCTCGCGCATGGCTGCCCGAATCTTCTTGGTCGCCTCGTCAAAGCCTTCTTTGGAGTCGAGCGTTGTGAACCCGGACACGGGGAAACCCATAGAACCTAACGCGCCGCCACTGCTGCTGCTCCGAGACCGCGACCGCGACGACGGGCGCGTCGCAAACATGCCCACATTGCCAATGTTGCTAAACGACTCGTTGCGCGGCAGCGAGCGGCCGTACAGGCTGGACACGCTGCTCGCGAGACCGGTCATGCTGGGGATGCCGGAAGAAGATGAGACAAAGCCGATACCGTTGTTGCTGCTGGCCACGGAGTTCTCGCTGTCGGTGCGCGAGCGCAGAGTCGGCCGGACATCGGCCGATGTGGTCGACGCCAGGTCGTCGGACGAAGTGGCGCGACGGCCCGCCAGTGCTGCCGTGTCGTTGCCCGCCGTCAGCTTGACGAGACGCGTCTGGTCAAAGTCGGGGAACATCTCGGGACCGAGCGTGTTGATGAGATCCGTCACCTGCTTCTGCAGCTCGGCACGGCGCTCCCGCAGCTTCTGGATGGTGTAGCTCGACGTCGGGTTCATGCACAGAATCAGAGGGCGCAGAGACTTTACTATGTCCATGCCCACCTCGCCAAAGCGCAGCGCCGCAAACGTAATCGTCGGGAAGATGATCCAGCCTGCCAAGAACACCAGGTACCACGGAAGGTTGTTCGCCCATTGCGGCACCAGGCCCCAGAGCCGCACGGAGCCAAACTTGAGCACAAACAAGACGCAGTACAGGTTGTACAGCAGCGGTGCCAGCGCCATCGACACCAGCAGCTTCCACGTAGCCATCACATCGCGGCCCTGGATCTTGACCGACGAGCCGGCCAGCGCCTCGGCGGCCTTGCGCCGACTGTAGAGCTTGGTCGCCACGAAAATGGGCGAGAACAGCAGCAGACCGGGCAGCACGGCCACCGACAGCAAAAACAGTTGGCCCACGCGGAAGAGGAAGAGTGCCACGCACTTCCACCACGGCATGCGCGCGTAGTTGACCTGGTGGTCGCGGATGTTGAGGTAGCGCAGCTGCTTGTTGTAGTCGTGCACGGCCGCCTTGACCTTTTGCAGGCGCGCGTCGTCCTTGTACTTGTCGAAGCCCATCGCCAGACGCCGGTTCAGCTCCACCACCACGGGCAGAGGCAGCTTCTTGCCCGTCGGGTTGTACAGCCGGCGCGCCGCCTGGATCAGCATCAGCGTGTCGTAGTCAGGCGCCGACACCGTCACGGCCGCCAGAGCCTGGTGCACGGTCTCGAGGAGCTGGGCAATCGCGTCACGCCGCTGGCCGCTCTTGTACATGGCCACGAGCTCCGGCGGCACATCAAACGCGGAGCCAAACTCGATCACGGCCCGCGAGCGGAACTTGTGGGCGTGGAAATAGTTCATGCCCACGGGCACAATCTTGAGGCCGCAGTCGGGCGCTTCGGCCAGAGCACCCAGAGCCATAATGGCCACACCGGCCTTGAGCGGCAGCAGTCCTGTGCGGTCGTGACTGCCGCCCTCGGGGAAGATGCCGACGCATCCACCGCTGCGCAGCCGGTTGAACACGGCGTGGTAGACCTTGGTCTGGTCGATGTGGGCGGCCAGCTTGAACTTGGAGCCCTGGTAGCCGGGAGCCCGGCCGCCCTCCTTCTTGACGGCGTCCGGGTTCACAAAGTGGCCATCTGCGTCGACTTCAGCAGCCGTGCGGCCCGTCAGCTGCACGATGGCCGTCCGTCCAGAAAAGGGCCGCTTCAGACGGAGCTTGTCGGGCCCGTAGATTTCGGCAATATCAACACTCGAGCCGCTCTGGCCCTTGACGGAGGGCAAAAAGACCATGCCGTTCACGCCGGCCTCCTTCTCAAAATCGGTGCCGATACCCTGCAGCAGTGTCGGGTCGCCGATGGGGTCGGGGAGGAAGATGGTGCCCTTGGCGGGCTTGGCCGAGTCCTGGGCACGGCCGACCGGGACGGAGCCGACCTGGCGCGAGGCCCAGCCGATGAAGCCGTGCACAGACTTTTGCGCGATAAGCAACGAGACTCGGCGCTTGGCATCGATGCGCAGGGTTCGCTGGAGAATGAGGGCGTCGACAAACTGGTTTGCATGCGGCGCGGCGACGAAGAGGATGGGGCCCGTGCGTGGGACTTTCCAGGATCCGCGGGGATGGATTTCGCGGAAGAAGAGATCGGCGATGATGGTCATGACCCAAAGGAAGGTGTCGTACTTCCAGTTGCTCATGGGGTAGAGGTCCTCAACCTTTTCGCTCGCCGTGCCGTTGGCCTTGTCGCTGGTGTCGGCTTTGTCGGCGTTGTCGGCCTTGCTGGCCGATGCGTTTCCGTTCGTCATCTTTGCATCTGCCGGCGCCGCGACGTCGGCCGCGGGCCTGGACTGTGCACTTGGCATTGTAAAAACAAGGCGATAGGAACAATAGGCGAAGAAAATAAAAAATCAGAATAAAAAAATCGGTGTCGTCGATGCTTGTCGTCGTTTGGTCGAGTAATACTCGTCGATGGTAGAATAGAAGAGAAAGTTGTCGACAGTGGCTGGCCAGCCGTTGAAGAGAGAGCTTATCTGTTAGGAGACAGAAAGGTGGGGAAAAAAGAGAAGGCGCTGGCAGGCTTTTAGCTCGTGGGATTTTTTTTTGATAGCTATTATTTTAGTGGCACGCTATAGCTTCCCAGCTTGTGACAGCACCTTTTTTCGGGGTTATTCTTATTTTTTTCTCGCCCTGGCGGCGTTTTAGGGCCTTTAAACCGGACGACTGGGCCGCGACAAACCGGGGAATGACAACGGAAACGCAGTACTTTCTTTCACTTGGCAGGTCGGGGCTTTCAGAGGCAAAAGTGAGACCGAAGGGAGCCCGACGAAAAAAAAAAGAAAAGCACAATAAACCAAACGTGGTTCAAAAGTAAGCCGACACGACACCAAACGGCGATGGTAAAGAGCCCCCAGAGTGGCCAGAAGACGCCAAATCTCGTACGAGCAAAGCTTCTCAGCGCAGCCAAATAAAAAGCCAGCCACTCGACGCCGCTACACAAACAAGCGTTGGGGCTAGCTGGGCGCTGGTGGGTGTAGTGGACGCCAGCGGGCTGAAACCTAAGGATATGGTTGGCTGTTCTTTTGGCGTTGACGGCAATAGCGGAAGGCTGGGGCGCAGAATATCTGGGACGCGGAGAAAAGAGAAACAGGAAGCGGAGAGAAGAAGAGGGGGATACAAAGGACGGAAAAGCGAGAAAAGGGCAGAAAATACAGCAAGGGCAGGAAAAAAAATGGTAGGAGCAGATGTGAATGGGAACAAATCGGAAGGTGCAATAAGGGATGGAAGGTGCAAGAGGGGATGGAAGGAGCAAGAAAAGCAATATGGCGGCAAGAACACGAGAAACTCTCGCACAAAATTGGGAAGGCGCGATCAAGCTCTATTGAATTTTGGGTAGTAGCGTGAGAGGAACCAGCTGCAGGCAGTGGCGAGGAAGGAGCAGGATCTGCAGGCCGAAAAAAGAAAGCCGTCAAACAAGGAAGGCCGAAACACGTTCGAATTCCAGGAAGGCACGACCGAAATATTGCCAGCTGGCTGCTGCAGCCCGGCAAAGAGGACACATAGAAAGATAAAAAAGTGCAAAGAACTCGTGTGCAAAGTACGACGTGCGATGACGATACGGAGTATAGTTGTGTGCCATTTTCCCCAAAAACAATGGACGTATGACATCTTTTACAACGTATTGTATTCTCACCCCGGGCGTCATCACATGAAAATATTCCATCGACATTGGACCAGAGCCTTGCCTATTTCTGCATCCTGCATGTCATCCCCAACAAATTTATGCAGGTGTGCCACGTGATTTATGTAAACGTCGATCATGGAAATCAATAAAGTCGAGGGTGCCGATGTCAAGAACAGTATATACGCCGTATGTATATTCAAGATTAACAAAAAAAAAACAAACTGGTATCATTATGGCCGTGTTCATCATAACGTTCGTTGTGTAGAAGCCCACTCTACCGCCTCTTCTTTCCCTTGCGGGACCCCTTCTTATCTTCAGGAACACTGACGGTTCCTTCGGCCACCTCCCCCGCTTCGATCTGGCCCTCGGCCTCCATGGACTGCAGCTTATCCTGCGCAGAGATAAACATGGTAAGGTCGCGGTTCGCCTCTTTGAGCTCGGCCGTCTCGGCTTGGGCGCGGGCCAGTTCTGCTTGCATGGCTTCCTGCTGTGTCTGGACGTGCTGGATACGGACCATGAGGCCCTCGGACACACGCTTTTCGTCCTGCAGAGACTTGCTCAGGTTGCGCGCGAGCTCAGAGGCCTTGTTGGCCCGCCGGCGCTCACGCTCAACGTCTCGCTCGAGCGCGGGGACCGTCGTGTCTGCTACCGTGGCAAGCTGCGCATGGGCCTCGCGCAGTTCGGCCAGCTCCCGGCGGGCTTCGGCCGTCTGCGCAGCAGCTGCTTCAGCTGCAGCCGAGGCCTTGCTCGCCTTGTCGGCCGCCTTGTTGACGAGCTCTTCAAAGTAGAGACGCTGGCTCTCGAGCTGGCTGGTGAGGAGATGTGTATATTCAAAGCCGATGCGGTCGAGCTTAGCCCGGGGCACGGATGTCAGCGACGATGATGATGACGAAGTCGACGAGCAGCTGTCGTAGCCGTCGCTGCCGTCATAATTGTCTGCGGTGCGGCTACCACTGGCAGCCGCTTGGTCGCCGTGACCCCCGTGACCCTGACGATGGGCGTCTCTCTGTCGGTGGTGGTGGTGACGACGGTGACCTCGCGTAGAGGATCGTCCCGGCAGTTCCACCACCTTGCCGTCGCCTTTGGCGCGGATCAGACGGTGCACCCATGTATCGCCAGCATAGTCCCAGACGTACTGCGTCTGCAGCTCGAGACTGTACGAGTGCATCGAGTCCATCCAGTGCTCCTTGGCGTGCCCTCCCTTGTACCGACCGCAGCCGACGTTGCCGCAGATCAGGCAGATCCAGAGATCGTCTGTGCAGTCGCACACGGAGCACATGTTTGCCGCGCCGCCCAAAGCGGCAAACGGCTGTGTAAAGGGATTGTCCGACGATGCGCCAGCCCCCGAGGAGCCAGAAGCACCACCGCCAGTCGCGTTGCCGTCGTCGCCACTCGCTCCCGGCAGCGGATTCGTGGCTCGACAGACAGGGCAGCCTGACCCCTTCCACGTTTGCAAGCACGTGCAGTGGAACACGTGCTGGCACAGGATGGTCATGAGGCCGGCCGTGTCATCCATGCGTTCGAGACAAACGGGACACGTCGGCAGCTCGACGAGGTCGGCCGTCGGCGGAGGTAGCGGGCGGCCCGACGACGAGCTCGATGGCCCCGTCGCCGGCAAAGAGTCGCTGCCGGCTGTCACTGTGATCGACTTGATAAATGCCACGTGGCAGACCTCGGCCTCCATGCTGTTGAAGACGCGGCCGTCAAAGGCTGCCCTCCACGCCGCGGCGCGCGCCTTGTCGCGGAACTTGAGCAGCACCATGTACCGATTCGTGCGGCTCGTCATGACCATGCGGAAATGCGTCACATCGCGGCTCCACGTCTCGCCGACAAACCCCAGGAAGTCGCGCGGCGCCATATAGCTCGGCACCGCAGGGATGCACAGGATCGTGCCGTCGCTGCCATCGCTCTCCACCGTCTCGTCGTCGGGCTGCCGCGCCCGGCCCTCCCGATAGAGATGCACGATGCCCCAGCCGGCATCCGTCACCTTGGTCGCCAGCGGGTTGTAGCGGCCCCGTGTCGCCTGGCCAAGTCCTCCGAGTGCTGGCCCTAGCGAGTCGGCCGGCGTTCCCTTGGCGTCCTCGCCACCCTCACGCTCGCCTTCCGCCATATCGAAGCTCGCGATGCGCACTCGTCCAAACCGCCAGTCACGCTCTGGTCTGGGTGTATCGGCTTCGGGATCCTTGGTGTTGCCGGCCTCCACCGTCTCATCGTCCACCTTGTGGGCGGACCATGCGTCGTCGCCAATCTCGTCGTGGCACGGGAGATTGTCAAAGATGCTCACTCCTGGACCCGGCTGCCAGATCGTCGGCGAGGCTGTGTCGCTGCCGTTTTTATGGCCCTTCTTGACCTTGTTGCCCTCGTTGCTCTCGTTGCTCTTGTTTGCAGCCGGAGTCGGGTACAGCTCAAACCTAATGTGATACGCGTGCGAGGGCGGCATAGGTGCGCTCGGTTCTTTTTTCTTGGCAAAGAACAAAAGAAACTGTGGATGAAAGTGGTAAAATGCTAAAGTCGGAGCTCTGCAGAAAAAAATGACGTATTTTGCGTCCTATTTCGTTTCGGGTCGTTTCAGCGCCGCCACAAAAAGCCCTGCAGTGGTCGCACGTGTACAGTCACATGATAATTTTCGCCTCCCTTCGTGCATTTGCACAATGCACAACCTGGCACAATGCTCCCGGAATGACGCTTTTGCGCTCACACTACGGCCGATTAGTGAGCGCGATGCTTTTACGCTTTTGCGCTTTTGTGGTTTTGGGTGATCTTGTGTGTTTTTGGCCCTGCCACTGCCAAGTCTGCTCTTTATCCCGTTCAACCGGTCGCACTTTCCCCTTGGACTGAAAGCAGACCGCTTCGCGCTTTGCCTTTTTCCTGCGATCGTCTGCGCCTTCCTGCACGGCCAATGGCCAGAGGAAAGAAACGGAAGGCAAAAGAATAAGCAAATCAGGAAAATACCGCCACTAAATAACTTGCGACATCCTGCTGCCCCACACTTTCCCCAGCGCACAGTCCGCTGTTCCTGGTGCTCCTTTCCCTACTGGGCTGTTTTTGACGCGTCCGTTTTGTCTTGTAATTCGCCTCTTGAGGAGAGCCTGCTTTGTACATATGGCATTTTTTACGCTTCTCACGCTTTCTGCGCTTTGACGGGGCTGTTTTTCGGTATTGGCCTTGAATTGGCTTCTTGGCTTTGTCAAAAAGGCCGGTCTCTCCTTCCTCTTTGACCTGTGGTCGTTCTGCCGCTTGCATCGTGCCTTCCCCTCCCGGGACCTTTTTGCCTCCTGCCTCTTTCTCTTTTCTGTAGCTTTGCGTTGATCCCCTCCTTCCCCTCTTCACCTTTCCCCTTTTTTACTCTTTCCCACCTTTGAATCTTTTTCGTATATTCTCATCATCCTCACTTCTTTCTCTCACCTCTCCTCTATTTTCGCTGTGTATTGCCGTCTTACAAGGCCCGACCCATACACACACGCTGCTGACGATATACAGCATATCTCTCTGGCTGACCAACCTGTCACCAGTCCCCAGACAGTGGCGAAAACAGCCGTCACTCCACAAAATCAACGTCCCACTCTGCTTTTTGTTCCTCTATTTTGCCTTATTTTGTCCACCATCCAGGAACCACACTGGACCACAAAGCGCCCTCTCTAAATAGACCTCGCTATCCCCCATAGGCACCTCCGACGCTTATCCGGCTTTCGCCAGATCGGCTTCGCTGATCCGGCCTTTTTCTGCACTCCGGCTACTTTCTCGATCGTCCTCGTGCCACTCTCATTTTCTTCTGTCACTTGTCTCGTTTGTTGTTTCTTTTCATTTTTGTTTTATTTCTTGTGTCTGTCCTTGCAGCCGTTACCGCCTCTCTCTGCGCCTTTTAATACCCTACCAAGACCGAGGAACAAGGTTCTTGTCACACGCACGCTGCAGTGTCAAAAAAGTCACGCACCCACAAAAACCTTTGCCTCCTGCCAGTGTCGTCACACCGCAGCGCTACAGCACGGGCGCAGTGTTGCAGGAGCTGCAGCTTGCATCTACATCAGACCGCGCATCTGCTGTTACTGCTGCTGTTGCTGCGCGCGCGTGCGCCGTTACGAGGCACGCACGCCTCTCGGCAATTTTTTTCTGCTCGTTTGTTTTTTTCGCGCATACTTTTCATCCCGACTTTTCGCCCTCATCGTTTCGGACGGCTTTATTTATTTCTTGGTGCGGGTTCGGCCCAGGAACCTACCCATTGAAGCAAGTCTTGCATTGGGGCTTTTGCATTGAGCATTCCAGTGTCTCTCGTTGCTACGCCTCGCCGTTTGACCTTTTTTATTACTCTGCTCCCTCCTGTGTCGGCTCGAGCGCAAAAACCTCACATAGCCAACACAACGTGCTTGTCTGCTCGCAATGGCAGCAATGGAGCACATTCATGGCGTCGACGTCAGTTGGATGACGCACGGCGCCTCCAAAGGTGCGCATCATTGCGCTGAGCCATTGTTTCTTGAGCTCTTTCTTGCCTCTCTGCTCTGATATGGATTCTAACGCGCAACTTCTCTCAAACAGACAGCAAGGCGCCAAAACCCACCAGTCGGCGGCGCAACACCCTTCAACATCAGCAGCATCCGTCGCCGCAGATATCGCCAGCACCCAGCCCACGCTCAGAAAGCCCCAGGGTCCCCATACCAGTTGCTGCGCCCGCTGCCGCGGCTACTCCCGTACCAGAGAACCTGTCTTCCTCTGCTCCCTCAGCACCATCGCCGCTCTCGTCTTCGCCTAGACTCAGTCGCCGGCCGTCTTGGTTCTCAAACATCTCTTCAAAGTTCTCCAACTCCTCCAGCAATAACCCGACTTCTACCACCAGCCCGCCGCAGGCCTCCACCGCCGTGCCCAAGCAGGCAGAGCTCTCTGTTCCCCGTGCCAGTCCCAGAAACGCTGTTTTGCAGCACGGCACAAGGCACGATGGCGAAACGCCCTACACTCCTGCGCCGCCAAAATCGGGCCAAGCTGGCCTTCTCAATGTCTTCCGCCGACTGTCCTCTTCCGCCGGCTCTGGCCAGGGCTCGCCCGTCAAAGGAAACCACGGCCTCGTTGAGCGCTGTGTCTTGAATGTGGACCAACATCGTGAGCGGTGTAACCTGGCCGAGTTACAGCAATCTAAGCTACGCCGCGTTGCCTTTTGTGTCGATGTTGAAATTGCTCCCATGCCAAAGTATAACGAACAGGGCTTGGCTGCCGGACCGGCACCGGCCGCAGCACCGGCCGCAGCGCCCGCAGCAGCACAAGCAAGGCCGTCCGTGTCTGGAGTATCGTCCCTCAAGCTGGCCGAAAAGAGCGAAGGCACCGCTTTGAAAAATGCAAACCACCTCGAAAAGTCTGTCTCGGCACAATCTGCCGCTGCTGCGCCGCCGCCCGCACCGGCTCAGGCCCCCGCCGTACCAGCAGCAGCACTAGCGAAACCAGACACGCCTGCGTCTTCTCTCTCGCCTGTCTCTTCATCACCAGACACAACACCTGGTGCGTCTGGCACATCAACTCCTACGGAGGGTACGGCCGCCGATGGAAGCCGCAAGAAAGAAAAGAAGAAGCGCAGCGAAGAAGAGCGCAAGGCGAGAAAAGAGAGGAAACGTCGTCTCGCTGAAGACAACGGCAGCATTCCGATGGAAATCTACCTTGACAGCGAGGAGGAAGAAGCGGGCGGCAAGAAGACAAAGCAAGGCGGCCTGTCAGCCTCCTTTGCACGCACGCAACTGACACCTACGACGAACCCCGCACGCATCTACCGTCGTTGCTGTCAGCTCCGCGAAACGGCCCCGCTGAAGAAAGTCATTGAGCAGCTCTCCGACCCGGCTCTCTTCTCCCCCGAGGAAGGCATCGTAGCCAAACTTGACCTGACTGGCCATCTTCAGACGGCTGATATCGTCACCCTTGGCGACTTTTTTGCTGTCGTTCCCATCCGTGAAGTCATTCTCGAAAGCTGCAGCCTCAACGACGAAACCCTCCGTATCCTCTTGGCCGGCCTTCTTGCCGCTCGGAAACCCATCAAGAAGACCGTCCATCTCCACCATTTCCATCACCACAACCACAACAACGGTACCGAACACGGCGGCCGTCCCATCCCGGTCACTGCATCCTCGCCCAACGGCGATACCACACAAGGCGGCTTTGTCGAGCGTCTCGTCCTCAAGAACAATAAGATTGGACCCGAGGGCTGGATGCACATTGGTCTCTTCTTGTACATGTGCCGCTCGCTCAAGGCCTTGGATGTGTCCAACAATATCTTTCCGCATTACCCCTCGGCGGCTCAGAAGAAGCGGCAAAATGCGGCCCAGACGGCAGCCGACAGGGAAAAGGCCGACATCAGCCGGCTACTGGCCAAGTGCATCAGCCAGCGCTACGGCGGCTCGACCCTTGAGCTTTTGAATTTCGGCGACACGGGCCTGACGTCTGACCAGCTGGGACGCATCATCGACGCTGTCATCAAGAGGGGCGTGAAGCGTCTGGGACTTGCGCACAACGACCTTGACAACGAGGGTGTCAGCCATGTCGCGCGCTACCTTGCCAGCGGAAAGTGCGAAGGTCTGGATCTTGGCGGCAACGATCTCCGCGACCGCCTCGACGAGCTAGCGGAAGTCGTGGCCACCGACGACAAGCTGTGGGCTCTCAGTCTGGCTGACTGCAACCTGGCGCCCAAGTCTCTCTGCAAGCTGCTGCCCAATCTGGCCACCCTGACGAACTTCCGCTTCATCGACCTGTCGCATAACCACGACCTCTTCGAGACGCGGCCGACTGCCATCTGCGTTTTGCGCAAGTATCTGCCGCTGATGCATTCGCTCAAGCGGCTGCACCTTGCAGATGTGTCGATGAACTCGCAGCAGGCCATTGCGATTGCCGAGATCGTTCCCGAGACAAAAGAACTGGCCCATCTCAACATTATGCAGAACCCAGAGCTCACAAAGCTGGCCGACTCCCGCACAGAAGAGACACAAGAGCAGGCATGTGCATTGTACGCATCGTTCTTGGCGTCGGCGCGTATCTCCCCTAGCTTGGTGGCGCTCGACATCCCGGTGCCGACCGAGGAGACATCGGAGATTGTCCGCGCCATGGCAAAGCAGGTTCTTGCCTACTGTCTGCGCAATGTCGACCGTGTGACAATGGGCAATGCTGCCACGCTGGCCCCGAGCAATGAGCGGAGGATCTCGGACGACAGCAAGGCGGCAGACAGTGCCAAGGGTCTGGACGAGAACGATATCAAGACTGGCTCTTCCTTGTCCGATGCGGCCTCGGGTGACGACAAGTCGAGCAAGCTGGGTGCATTTGATAAGGAGCGTATTGAATACCCCGATGTCATCCAGCACCTTGTCGGCCATGACGCCCTCGACCTGGAAGAGGGCGCTGATGTCGAAACGGCGCCTGACGACGACTATGTCATTGGTGGCACGGGTGTCGCGCAGGCGCTCGAGTATTGCCTGCGGAGCGGTCGTCCCGAGGTCGAGACATTCTCTCCCGGCAGTCCCAGCACGGACGAGATCCTGGCTGAAGGCGAGCATGCCCTGGAGGGCATTGCTCGTGAGGGACACCGCAGCACCGGCAAGGCCAAGGATATGTCCAAGCACCTGCTGCAGAGCGCCCGCAAGATCCGTCTTCGCCTTCAGCCTGCTCTCCAGCGTGCAAAGCATATGTCTGATGTGGACAACCAATCCTACCGTACGTTTTCACAGTTTACGCATCAGTTATCCCGGTCCCCTGTCTGCTATTACAATACTAACTCGCTAGACCGCCTCCTCTTCCTTGACACCACTCTTCACGGCATTATCAAGCGCTTCGAGGCCGAATACCCCGAAACGCGGCTGGTCCCCGGCAGTGCATCTGTGTCGCGGCGCGGTAGCACCGACAAGCTGTCGGAGAATGTCACAGCGCCCATGGACATCACTGGCGAGGCTGAGCATGAAAGTGTTCCCGCCGAGCACGAAGGCGACGCAGATGTTGATGGTGCTGGCAATGCTCTGTCGGACAACGAGGATATGGATCCCGAGTTTGCTCCGGACATGCGTCGGTCGTCGTCGATGGTCTCGTTGTCTTCCAAGGGCCTGACCAACGAGGAGGGCCGTGTTCTGCGGGCAGGCCACCGGTTCCGCAGCGGCTGGTTCAAGCACTACAACCTATTGTCGAGTAGTGACGATGTTGATCTGACAGACCCATCGCACGACTATGTGCTGTATGAGCTGGTCAACGAGATCAACGACCCCGAGATCAACAAGAAGCTGGCCGAGAAGGGCATCCACCGGCTCTTCAAGGAGGACCGGGAACACATGATCAAGCTGCTCCGGGATCAGGACCCCGACTACTTTGACAAGTTCCTGGAGTCTCAAGACAAGGCGCGGGCCAATGTCAATATCGACGTCAAGGCCAGCGACAAGGAGGACAAGGCAGCTGCCCATGGTCTTTCTGCTCTGCCCGAAGCTACAGCCGCCGTTGTGGCTGCTGACGCCCTGCATGAGGAGGCCATCATTGATGATTAACAGCGCTGGCGTCCATGGACAGGGTTATGCGGTTAACACTTTATTTTTCTCTCTTTCTCATTTCTTTGTTGATTTATGGCGACCTTCATTTTGATTTATTTTTCTTTTCTTTTGTGTCTTATTTTCCATTACATTTTAGGTCTTTGCATTTTGTGGTCTTGTCCGATCTTTTCATATGCATACTTTTATTTGAGCTTTCCATGCGGGAGTTGTCTCGCATATCCGGGATCGTCATGTCCTTCTCATCTTACTTACATCCATGGTTAGGTCGTTTTCGGTTTCGTTCTGCCATTTACGTTTTTGCATGATTGAACATAGGAACAAACTATTGAATATACGGCGTCATTCCGTCTTTTGCCACTTTCTTTTCTTCTTCTAACTTTGCTTTTGTCTCCTTTGCCTTCGATTGCGACATTTTTTTTTCTTTTCTTTTATTCCTTCCTTATTTCATTGTTTCTCTTCCATGTGGTTGGCTTTCGCTCGGCCTGAGCCTGTTGGCTCTTCGTCTCTAGCCGGGCTCGATTCGCCCAGACTATTTCGTCGATCACTCCGACTAGCTTCATACGCACGGCCTTTACGACGCTGGATAGCACGGGGTTCCCGTTCGTCTGTGCCGGCTCGACCCCTCTTGTCCAGCGGCCGAACCAGTGATGTCGACAGGCTAGTACCTAGTAGCCAGCTTCTAGCCTCCATGACGGCCAGCGAGCCTATCCTGTCCAATCCTCTTGGTGGCCGTCGTACGCCAACATATCGCCATATCGCTAACCCATCGATTGTTTTTACCGGATTGGGGTAAGCTTCCTGGGATAAGAAGGAAGCGGCGCCTTTCAAGAAGGCATTTGTTTATCAAAAGTGAGCTACAATGCAGATCGATCAAGACGATCATACAACGATTTCACCAACGTCAGCATGAGCAAGGTTTTTTTTTTTTCTTTATCCATTTCTGTTTGTTTTATTCTATTTGTAAACCAATAATAGAGTATATAGCCGAGACTGGAGTGGACCGTTGATCCATCATCGTACTTGATATGTGACAGTTGTATACTTATCGGATTTAGACTTTTATGTGTAAGTTGCGCACATTTTTCATAGATTGGGTTTGTCCATGTGTCTCTTTTCGTGGCTCCCAGCCATCCATGAAGGAAACAAATCTTGATAATGGGACCTTTTTGCCCTTTTTTAGCCTCTCTGTCGTCTTGGCACCACCTCAAGAATGGCATCATATTATTGGCCAGGAGGAGGGGAGTAGCTAGGAGAAAGAGCACGGCGCAGGATCCGGTTGGATAGTTTTTGGGGTAGGTAGTGTGTTTTTTTTTTTTGTATAAGCGGTCCAGTAGACAGCTAGGAGGCGGTCGTCTGGCTAGCGATCGGTTTGGTTTGATCCGTGTTATTTGCCTTGGTGTTTTTCAGTCTTTGTCCTCTTGGTGACCAATTTGGTAAACTGCCAGACACGTTTTTGTTCCCCTCTTTTGAAGCTTTTTGGCCGCCAGGGCAGAAGAGGAGAGACCCCTGGTCTAGGCCATAGACAAAGCGTCAACAACAGCTGAGCTGAACAGGCTCGTGCTAAGAGAAACGGATAGGCGAAACGCGAATTTTAATTAGGAAATGCGTATTACGCGGGAAAAAAAAAAGAAGATATTAAAAGGAGAAAAAGAAAACAAAATAGGCAGAAAATACCGTACTTAACTTTAAAAGTCATTAGGAAAGAAGCGACCTATCTACGCGTCATGATATACAGCCGGAGCATGTTCCGACAAAAAGTGGTGTTAGCGATCACATGAATGAACTGTGTGGGAGCCGAGAATTTAAAATCAACAAGCGAATGGAAACGAAAAGAAAAATAAAGAGGTCTTTTTAACAAAAGGTCCAAACATATCTCCTCAACCCCCGCCACCCACTCATAATTTTGTGGCTTGTCCGCATGGTCAAGCCCTGTGTTGTCTTGGCTTTAGGCTAATGAATCTCCAACAGGCACATCCGCCAAGGAGCACAGGGAGCGGAGGAAACTCCGGACATCTATCATCACGTATGCATGGAACCTTTTATTTCCAACAAAACAAATTTCATACGTGAGAGCCGACAAACCGTTCATGGTACGACGGTAAATCTTCCATTGCCGACCCTCCCACTCACCCCTACTTTTATCTTCAATTAGTTTTTTTTTTTTTTTTTTCTAAAAAAAATACGGCATCAATATCCAATAGTTGGGTACCGTGAGGGACGTCCTGGCAACCTCCAACTTTTCTTCGTTTAAAAATGGTACAATCTCCGTGGCGATTTTTTTTTCGCGATGGTGGGATGTCCTTGTCGAACCAACATGCAAAACTTTAAAACAAGGATAGAAAACAAAAGTGTAGGTGGGCATGTAACAGAGGGTTCCGAGAACACAAGGGAGGTTATGAAACGTCAGATGCTCCAGGGGGGGGGGGGGGGGGGGGGGGGGG
>JAGKRZ010000392.1:0-22275 GCA_020002355.1 Intubia oerlemansii
AAACCTGGGCAGGGAAAAAAAAAAAAAAAAAAAAAGAGAAAGAAAAGAAAACAAAACGGTTGGCCGATAAGATCAACGCATTTGTGCGGGGTTAACAAGTCCCTCTGGATGACCCTTTTTACAAAAATAATTCAAAAGTGCATTTCTTGACTTGTGTGGACATATTGTGACCACACAGACTCAAAAATAACAAATTTCCATTAATCCGTAGGATTCAACTTAGGTTTTCATTGCGACGCTCCATCAATGTGAAAAAAAAATGCATTATAAAACTAGTTGTCGGTGAGTACACGCGGCACCCCTTTTCTGTTTATTGAGCTAGGAAACAAAGTGCCGTTTCATGCATCCCTGCGCCTAGCCAACGCATCTCGGGTTGGTTTGCACTCCATCATAGCAACGCAATCATCATTTCACATGCTTTTTTGCCTCGGAGTAGCCGGTCAAGACCTTATTTCTTGATTGATCCTTGTTGGTCGAGATCTTGGCAAGAAGCCACCGTTGGTAGGCATTCTCGAGAGATGTGCAATATCGGCAATGCCACTTGGGTTGTCTGCCTCACCAATCCTTAGAAGGCCTTTTGGTATTCATCCTCATGTGTCTTGTGGGATGCCTCTGTGGCTGGCGGTAGGAGGGCTTTCGTTCTGTCCATCATGCAGAGGGTTGTGGATGCAGGGAACCCGGTCTGAGCCAGGATCTTGGCCCGGCGAACCTCCATCGGATCCATTTTGCAGCCTCTGTCGTCTGCGGTGCTCAAGGATACAAAGGTTCTTGATTGTCCGGAAGAATGTCTTCAAGCAGACTCCCATTGTGTCTTGTGTGGCTGAGCAGCGGAGCAGACCAGTTTCGGCACAGACTCTGTTGTCGTGGGCCTCCGGGTCTGGCCAGCAAGTGGGAGGCCGTCTGGGATGGATGGTGGCTCGAGCTTGCGTTGCGTTGTGCTGACGGACGAGGAAAGGCTGTAGGTGTTGATAATGATGTCTGTTTTGATTTTTTTGTGCAATATTGCTCCGAGGAGTGTATTGTGGCGTTGTTCATGGCGTCAGAGCTGAATAGGGGATGTTCCATAAAAGGAAGGAGCGATACTGCTGAGAATAATGTGCTATTTCTACAAGGAATCCGGAACGAAAGGATGAGGACTCATTGGATACAGATTATTTGAAAACACCACCGGTGTCATGAGAATAGGTGTCATGTTTCTCTGAAAGCCGGCTTCAATATTGTGCAGATTGAATACGAAGCACCGTGTAAAATGTGCATGATGAGAAGTCAAAAAAAAAAAAAAAAAAACCCCAATAGCACCCCTGACTACGAGGGTGAGATCAAGTAAGGAAGGTGCGACTACCGTGCAGCACTTTCCATCCTAGAGTTGAATGCGCTTTATCGCCTCTCTGGGTAGGTAGGTAGCTGCTCCCTGACATGCTTTCAAACAACTTAAGAAAGAAAAGGAAACGAAAGGGAAAGAAAACTGGACAGGGGAAAGGGACTGACAACCTGGGTGTTTCAATATTCATTTGACGGACTCATTCATTTTATAGTGGCAGTCATGGCTGATATTTCGGTACAGAATGATTGATTATACGAATCGATTGAAAATACAACAAAGCATGAAATTCATTTATGGAGGGAAGTTTGAAAGACGCTTCTTCTCTCGCTTGGCAGAAGGAGACCCTACGAAGTCCCGGCAGAGGGGTGAAGTCCTTGAAACCCAGCCACGACAAGACTGTCTCCGCCTGCTGCATCGCCGGCACCAGTCCAGAAGAAGAGACCGGCAAGCCCCGTCGAGCGTGCGAACTCTGCTTTGCATCTGACAATCTCTGGCACATCAAAAGATGCAAAGAAGGTGGCTCCGTGCTCTGTTCTTCCCACATACCATGATGCGGCGCATCTCTGATCCACATGCGCACCCTGTCGCCACGCAGCAGGTACATTACAGTAGTCCATCTCGACAGGACTGCCAGCAGAGTCTTTCTTGAAAGCGTCGCCGGGCCGGGACGCGCCATAAAAGACGCGAGCGTAGGCTGGAACACCGAGGATGATGCGGTATGGCGGCATGCCGTGGTCCATGAGGCAGCGTATGCTGCTGTAGCAGCAAGCCGCATTGGGCGATGGTGAGTAGAGGGGTGCCTGGTGGCCAGCGGACGGGCTCCAGGGTCCAGCGAGATCGTATCCCATCAGGTTGACGAGGTCGGCCACGGACGACAGGTACCCGAGGCCATCGCCGCGGCCATTGATGCACTGCAGGACGGAAGGATCAGCCGGCAGGGCCGTGGTCAGGAGGTACCGCGGGGCTGGCAGGGCTTCACGACATGCGTGCATGAGGGACAGGTAGTTGTGAGCCTGCTCTGGCGTATTCGGGTGCTCCCAGTCGACATCGATGCCGTCAAACGACCATTTGTCGACCCACGATCTGGCAGCGCTGGCAAAAGCTTTCCGTCCGGCGTCGGTAGCCGCAAACACGGGAAAGGCAGAGCTTCCGCTGCCGCCGCCGATGGAGAGGATCGTTCGGAGGTGGGGGTAGTTGAGCTTCAGACGACGAAGGGCAGCGAGGCATCCGTTTTCACCGTCGACGGGGATTTGAGTGTCGGCATACTCGTCGAGGCACTATGGGTGTTAGTGGGACAGACCTTGGGGAGATGGTGTAGGATGGATGAAAGCGGACATGGCTGACCTTTAATGATCCATCGTTCTCGGGGCTACCTGATTAGCAAAAGGGGCGACAAAGAGTGGCACTCTCGGAATTTGCTGGCACTTATGTGACGCAGTCGCACAATATACGTACATGATAAAGGCGTAAAAGATGGTGGAGATGTGCTGGAGGGGCAGGCGGGACGGTGGGATGCCCTTGTAGACACGCCAAGATGGGTAGTAGACGGCGTTAATCAGTGGCGGGGCCATGGTGGTATTGTAGAATTCAAAAAGACGGTGGCCGTTTCGGTCATCAATCCTGTCGTTCTTGTGCCGTGAAACAAGACGTTGACGTCGAGGTTGGACGGTTGGACAAAGAAAAGGCGCTCAATCCTCGTCTGCCAAACTGGCATTAGCCGTCTGAGGCTCGTTTGTCCTTGTCTGTGGCCTGTGGCTTGTGGTTTCTGTGGCCTCGTTGCACCGCAATGTGAGCTGCACCTGTCTATATCTCTGCTTATGGCATCAGTCACACTGCTGTCCACACTGCTGTCCACACCGCCGCCCATACAGCTGTGCTCACACTGCTGACTGCACTACCTCCGCACTGCCACAGCCTTGGCCGTCACACACACAGGCTCTGGACCTGTTGGCTGTTCTGCGCCTATGGAACGAGTACACTACATGTACACTGTACATCAGAGGACATGGCAAATCTGCTACTGCTTTTGCGTGGAGAGAGAAGGAGGGGGGTGGGAAAGGGTAGCCAGAAATGGCATCGCCCCGTGCTGCCATGCGTTGCAGCGCAGGAAGGCCAAGCTTGGCCGGCCTTGGACGATAGCGAGTGGTCGGCCATACGCAGCTCGGTGATTGACGACAGCCAGTCGGAGGTGAGCTCTTACACGGTGGTCGCTGGACGTGTGTCGATCGGATGGTTCGCCTTTCCCGGTGATGACGTTGCCTATTTGTGTTTGTAGATGGGTTTTTTGTGCTTGGCTAGGCACCAAAACGTCGGGCCGTTTTGATTTTTTGCATGAACCGTTTCGGCCATGTTGTCTGTTTTGTACAGTCTGCCCCTGACCTCCTTGAGCGGGTGCTCCCGTCCCACCGAGATCAACTTCTGTCGATCTCTTGTCCATGCTGGGTCGACATGGTCGAGTGTGACGTCAGAAGCCGACCATCTGAATGCCCACGGGGATGAAATGCCATGCCATGACTTGGCTAGATGACGTTGAAAGTGGGAAAGGGTATTTCATAACACGTGGACAAGTGCCGGCATGCGGTTATAGAGAGTGCAATATGGGGTAATATGAAGATATCACGAATATGTGTTTGGGGAGGTATGATCATGCCACTCGGAAACGGAAGAAAGGCAAAGGAAATGGTAAAAGGTAGGGAAATGTTTGGTAGTCATGACGAAAGTCATTTTGCCATTGCCAGGTCATTTCTTATCCATGATATGAATCTTGTGCCATTCATACGGTCATCTTACCTCGTGCTGTCATGCGAAAAATCTTTGCCTCTGCTCAGTTCGCTGCCATTGTACGGGATGTCGTCGGGATGCGTAAGGGGTTAGCAAAAAATACATCGCACAAGTACCTGCATCAGACGATACATCGGTACATCTAGGCCGGCAGTCGCGTTAAAAAGTACTCCGCCGTCTGTACCCGCCATCCACTTTTCCCATCGCCGGAAGCTCGGGGATCGCCCAGGCGAAAAATGGCAGTCTACGGTAAGACCTCTCAGAAATCCTACGTGCTTCTACCGCGGGTTTTCGGGTACCCAAGTCAACACGGGAACGACATCATGCGGCCATTGCAATTTTTGTTTTATTGCAGGGGACGGGAAAAAATGGAAAGAAAAAAAGAAAGAAAAAAAAGCCTTATCATTAATCATAATGAATAATTTGGCTGCGTTTTATGCATGAAGAGTTGCAACGCCGTTTCCCCGCTTTCGATGTTCTTGTGATCGGGCGCCTACCTAGGTAGGTAGGTTGCCCTACCTACATACCTTTTTTGAACTTTCTATCATTTCTTTTGCCAGTCCGGTATCTTTCTCTCACACGGCAAAGGCTCGGAGTCAAGGGCCGCCCGAGTCATACGAGATGCCTTTGTGTTTTTCCGGAATTGTCCCATCATCCAAGGGCGATATAACATGCATATCGGCTGCATAGTTCCCAAGGACGCCGCCGTTTTCCGTTGGGGGGGGACCGGTCTACTGATCCGTGAACGATATGTATTACGGAAACGATCAACGCCCTCCCCCCTCGTCAGACATCATCATTAATAATAGAGATGCATAAAAGTGCCAAGACCAAATTTCCCCTCCCCTCTCGTTCTCGACCAAGCCATCTTAAAATTTCAAGCTTTTTTGGAGGCGTCTTGGTATGCAGCAATTTAGACGATGCTACCACATGTGGGACAAGGTAAAAAATTAAAAAAAAAAAAATTGTCACCGGAGCGACATCGCTGATATTTCGGGGCATTAATATCGCGACGCGAAGTAGAGCGAGACTCAAGGTCATATCTCCTCCTTCTCTCTGTGTGCCCAAAAATCCCATGTTCGCCATGTCTGCTAGCCTCGTGTAAAAATTCGTCAAGAGTCCGTACTCGAGAACCAAAAAAAAGTTTATTTCTTTCGCAGCGCATGTTTTTGTCTATTTTGCCGTTGTGACGTCATGTGACGGATGTGGCCAGACACGTCTAAGTGACTGGAGTGACTTCGGCACTAGCTCGCGGAAATAAGAGCCCCTGTGTCAGAGGTACTTGGGCTGGTACGGCGCCCTGCTCTTTAAGGCCCATGTATTTCCGTGCGCTGGGCCGAGACAGGCAGCAGACTCGTCTAGAAAACCCTTTTCTTTTTTTTGGTCTTTTTTTGAAAAAAAAAAAAAAGATTCGGGGTGACATTGGATCATTATTTTCTCCTTCAACCCCTCCTTCCCCATGTCCCGTCTAGACCTTCACGTCACAGAATTCTCCAGCCACCCACCAGCCAGCATTTCTCCATGCTCACACCGCAATTCCTTCGATCTCTGAACGAGGAAGAAGAGTTTTCCGTGAACGGTGGTATCATCTAGTGAGATACAATCTCACAATGCTCCACTGATGCTACACTGACTCCCGTACTGCGTTATGTTGACGTCCTCTCTCTGACGGCATGGCGTGATTTCTGTGACACCAAGACGTCAATATCACCGTCTTTTTTTTTGTTGTTGTTTCTTTGAGAGAATGTATGAGAATGAATACAAGCTTAGAAATGCGCCTTCTTTACAAAAATCCTCTCCACTACAGCGCATGCCATGTACCGCGCTAGTACATGTACAAGCGGTGCCCCTAGCGGCATGTACCGGGATCCAACGCTAAATCCAACGTCTTTTGCCTCGTCCGGCACTCGTGCTCACGACCTCCCGACCGTGCCGGGCAGCCTCGTGGATCGACGAGACCCTTCTGTGCGCTCCTGCGCTGTCTTGTATCCTTGTTTTTTTTCGCCCGGTCATCTGCGTCCCGTGTTTTTTTTGAACGTACTTCCTTTCGGGGTTTCTACAGGGGTCCAAAGCCGTCTTCGGGCTCCGTTGCTGCATCAGATGTCACTTGACGTTTCTTTCTTTCTTCTTGGCACCGTCAAACTACCCTTTTTTTCCTTTTTTTTTTTTTTTTTCCCTTCCAGGCTCGCCCTCTTCAAGTTTCCGCGGGTTTACCCCCATCGGTGTTCTGGGACATACACCCGTCCCCCTCTCTCTCTCGCGGGACCCGCGTCATGGATGCCATACATACGAGACCTTCCCTTTTGGGGGGGGGGGAAGGCCGGCAAGGCGGCTCTCCATGGCCGAGCCCATGTCACAAGTATTACCCGGTCGTCATTGAATACCTGATAGCTCCTCTACCTCGGCCGGTCCCTTCCCGCATATAAGTGTGCTGCCGTGCCTTTCATAAGCTCTTCCTTCTTCCCTCGTCTCTTTTATTTATACTTGTTAACATCATTATCTTCACTACAATCACCTGTTACTTCTCAGAATCTCTCATCTTGAATCACCATTGCACTACTTTGGCAATCATCACTTTCTAGAAATACAACCTACCCAACCGAAGAGAGCCACCACATACCAATTTTTTTTTTTTTTTTTTGCTCTGCTGTTTTTTCTTGTTTCTGCTTTACTACCTACCTACCTGGCCCTCGTCAACCAAGCATCATGAGTGCAACTGTCGCTACTCCTGTGCCTGCCACCGCAGCTCAACCACCAGCGGCATCAGCACGGCCGTCCCCTGCACCGGCCGATAATGTGAGCACGTCTTCGGCACGTAGCAGCGCCACGCTCTTTGATAAGGATGTGACGCTCGAGCCAGCACACGGCAAGACCAAGACGTCGTCTCGCCATCGTCTGCACCTGCCTCACCCTCACCACGCTCACAAGGACAAGGCTGGCGTCGTCGAGCGGTCAGCCTCGACCAAGCGCTCAAAGACGTTTTGGACGTCGTTCAAGTACCTGTACAACCTGTCCGATCAGCAGGTCAAGGACTACATGGAGTCGTATGTCATTTACAACCTGGACTGGGCCGACGAGAAGGAGATGGTGGCCGCGCTGGGGCCCGACTACCAGGCGCGCGTCGGCACCTGTCTGCGCGCCTACTACGGCGTCATCAACCACCTGTGCGCCCTGGGCGATGTGGAAAAGATGTACATCCCGCCGCTCATGGACGCCCGCGCCTCGGTGCTCGACAACCAGCTGCTGTACGAGGAGTCGATTGCCCGCCACCTCCAGCTCAAGCCGGGCGACCGCGTCCTCGACATTGGCTGCGGCCGCGGCCGCGTGGCTGCGCACATGGCCAAATTCTCGGGCGCCCAGATCACCGGCCTCAACATCGACCCCAACCAGGTGGCCCAGGCCCGCGCGTTCAATGCCGAGCAGGGCCTCCAAAATACGTTTGTCGTGCACGACCAGAACGATCTCCCGCTGCCGTTTGCCGACGAGTCCTTTGACGCCATCTACCAGATCCAGGCGTTCAGCCTCTGCAAGGACCTGCCCGCCATGTTCCGCGAGATCTACCGCGTGCTCAAGCCCGGAGCGCGCATGTCGCTGCTCGACTGGGTCGCCCTGCCGGCCTACGATGCCAGCAACACGGAGCACGCCGCCCTCATGCGCCGCGTCAAGCCTCTCATTGGCGCCGTCGGCACCCCCACGCCCGCCAGCCTCGAGCGCGATATCCAGGCCGCCGGTCTCGTCGTCACGCGCTCCGACAATGCCAGCGTCGGCGGCCTGCAGGCGCCCCTGATCGACAAGGTCGACATCTACTTCCGCGGCGTGCGGCAGATGATCCTCGGCCTCGTGGCCGTGCACGCTCTGCCCAAGCACTTCAAGACGCTCATCAACCGTCTCTGTCTCGATGGCCAGGCCTTTGTCCAAATGGATCGCATGCGTCTCATCTCCACCAGCTACCGCATCCTCTCGCAGAAGCCTACAGCATAATTCCCCGCTCGGGTTATGTGTGTGTGTGTGCATAACGGAGTGTCTTTTGTATCCTGTGGTGTATTTGTTGGGGCTTCCTTTTTTTTTGTTGTTGTTGTTCTTGTTTTCTGCATGGCGTTAGGTCTGGGATACTACCCACGTTATGTTGAAAAGGAGGTTCCGACCTTTCCGGTCAGCCAAGTGTCTTCTTCTTTTTTTCTTTTTTTGTCCCCTATTTTTTCGTCCAATACATCGGTCCTTTCTGGTCACTTTTGCAAATCTCTGCTTTTTTATACCTACATACATCGACAGTGTAGCAGGTTGTTTGATTTCCACTCCTTTGCAACGTTGGATTCCATCAATTCTTTTTTTATTTTGTCGTCTTTCCATGTTTTTGTCATCTCGCGGCAGACGCAATGAGAAACACCATACACAAAAAAAACCACTTTGCTTACATGGATCGTTACTGTGTTCTAGAGCGAGATATCCTTTGGCGTCAGCACAAGTCATATTTTTAGTTGCATTGAATATACCTAGGTACTCTACCAATCTACAAAACTTTCCGCTATCGTCGATGATATCCATTTCTGACATTGTAAGAAGCTTAAATACTGGAGATCACAACGTCGTGTCTTTTTCAATGTCGGTTTTCCCCCTTCTTGTGGTCGATGCCTATTTTACCACAAATCCCCTATTTTCCTTGTTTGTTATTTGAAATGAAGCCGGACATTATATGATACAATGACAGTTTCTTGCATGGGTTGTGGAGGCTCCCAGATTTGTACCTAAGCGAGAAAAGAAATTGAGAAAGGAAAAAAAAAGAAAAGAAGGGAACAGACAGGATGATTAACCTTTCCGGGACAGATACCTAAGCGAAGCCCTAGCAGGATGGGGAACCATGGCGGAGGTTCGCACTACAAGTTTTCACCTCCTGCCTCCGTAGATTATATGGCCGAACTGTATTCCAAACCACAACAAAATCTTTTCGGAAGAATCGATGCGCTTGTGAGGGCTTGGCTGTCTGGATGTATGGCAGCCTACCGGAGACAGGGAAGTTCTCCTGTTCTTGGGCCCCCAAAGACACACACGTTCCAAGAAATCAAGCCAGTCGTGAAGGATTCTGAGGTGAGAACAAGATGAGGAAACGACGCTGCACTGCCTTGATGCTTGCTTGGTCGTGGGCTTCACTGATCAACGAAAAGCCGGGGCTGACTCCGGAGAAATGTTAAAAGACCGCGTAAGATGCTTGGTCTCGTGCTTGCAAAGCGCTGAAAAAAAAAAGAAAGAAAAAAAAGGGCTCACCTCAGATACCACCTTTACGATATTGATCATCTACAAAGACGCAGCAGCTGGTCTTACAAAGTATGTGTAGACAGGGGAAGCGGTCAAGCGGGAGGATGTGATGCTGGTTGTCGTAGAAATTACGGCATGAAAATTGCAAATGAAGTGACTTCCTGTTCACCGAGACCTCTCTGCCAAGAGAGCTTTGTGTGGCATTCATGTACAGAGTATCATACATCCAGTGCTTTGGAAATGAATGACACGGTGTCCATGACGAAACATGGTGGCTGGAGAGAAAGCCGTGCCAGCAGTCATGGCTGCCAATAATGGAACCTACTATCTTACATGGCAGGAAGTGAGAGGCAGTGAAACCCCTCCATGGCAGACCTGTCTCAGTACGTAGGGTGCCAAGCCGTGGAAGAAACAATCATTCCAGAACACCTATCATGGGATTGACCGTTAAAGCTTATATGTTACATGAAATTAGCATAACCTTCCATAGAAGAATGCAAATGGTAACATGTCAAGAAAAGCAAAGATGATGGTAACATTCGGTTTGAAAAAAAGAAGCGAATCGCCGAAAGACGTAAGATACTCCGTTGGTGAAAAAGAAGAAAAAAAAAGCAGACAGAAAAAAAATTTCAACCCTGACCCAAGCCGCGGCACAGCCCAAGCTGGTACTCCGTGCACTTGCTGACCCCTGAATGACCCCAACAGGTACATGTACTCGCATGCCCGTGGTAAGATGCCTCTTTTGCATTAGTCCTGATTTGGCCCATCGGCCCGTGTATTGGCTGCGGAGAGTGCCGATTTCAGCAGCCTTTTTTGTTATTTTCTGACGTTTTGGGCGGAACGCTCCATGTAATTTTAACATTTGCTCACTGGCCTGTTTTCCCTCTTTTTCCGACGACGTGTCTTTGTCATTGAGTATTAAGCTTATTGTAATGCCAGCATCCGGCCGAAGCCTGCCATTTCACTTTGGAATCTCCACCGTACTCCGTACATAGTAAGCTACGGACAAGAAGCCAAGGAGACATGGAAGGAGGAGACCAGGAAGACAAGGGGAGACCACCTATGAGCAGCTGCGTCTCAGCCCATGCAGGCAACCTAAAATGGCAGACAGGCGGCTCGGGGACCCAGACAGCAGCCTTTTTTTGGTGACAGGGGTGAGAGAAGGCGGGCTGTGATAAATAAACACAGCAGGCCGGCCAGCGGGCCACAACGTCTGTGGAGCGAACAACGACATCACCGCGGTATGACCGGTGCAGCCTTACAGGGCCGAGACATGATAAGAGAGCGACCATAGCCGCCGTACAACCTATTTCTGCATCGCTCAACCCGAATCACCGATACACCCCTCCCCCCAAGGAATCCGCCGAGAAAACATTGATTCTTCAAGAAAAAAAAAAAGAAAAAAAGAAAGAAAAGAAACCCCCTCATTATGGGACGCGCACCAACGAGCGGCAACTGCCACACATGCCGGCAGCGGCGCGTCAAGTGCGACAAGGCGCGGCCAGCATGTCAACGATGTGTTCGCGGCGGCTTTGTCTGTCTCGGCTACGAAGCCGTCCTGCGGATGCAGAGCCATGCTATCGTTGCCGGTGCTGCTCCCGGAACGCTTCGGCTGGCCAAGGTCAAGGACATGTCGTCGTACCCCGAGACGGAGCGAGGACAGCCATCTTTGCTTTCATCATCGTCATCATCGTCGCCCCTGTCGTCGTCCCTGTCGTCGTCGGCGTCCTTGCAACCAGCCTCTGCACCAACACGGCGACGATCATCGCCAACGCAAACACAAACACTGCCTGCGTCACAGCCACTGCCGCCCTCTTCCTCGACATGTGCGCCGTCCATTTCATCAGCCATGTTTGGGCTCGATGGGCCTCTGCAGCCTGGCCATATCTCGCACGACGCCCATCTTGTCCAAGTGCTGCCATCACATGCGCAGCCGCCTCCACACAACGCGATGGAGTTTTATGATGCGCAGACATCCATGGAGAACATCGACCCAGAACTCGCTGCGATCAGCGGCCATGGCGCATTCATGACCATTCCAGCGACGACGCCGTCGGTATCAGCACCAGTGGATTTTGCGGCGATTCATCCGAAACAAAATCTTCCAGTCTATCCGCCGCCGACCCATCCACCGACTCTCGTCGATTTCGCAGCGCCTGTATCAGCGGATGCGCCCGGTGTTCCGTGGGACATGTCGTGGAGCACAACTGTGCCGTCGTCCTGGGGTCAGCATGATGTTACCATGGGAAACACGGCAGGAGGCATCGCGACATCTACTGCGCCAACATCGGCGCTGGCTCTTGCGGCCTCGCAGGCACCTCCCTCGATCCCACAGTCGCTCAGTCTCGCTGGCTTTGTGGACGACTTGTCATTTTCCTACTTCTTCCAGTCGTACGGCTGGATCAACATGCACAGCATCTTGCTGCAGGACGAGGCGCTGCAGCCCAACCTGACGGTGGACGGCAGCGTGCCGGCGACGGCTACATCGAGCATGTCGACACGTCCCAGGATTGGCACCTGCATAACCCTCGACAGCCTGCGCGCGCTGTGCTACGGGCTCATGGGCCGCGACAAGCACATCCCCGCGCTGCAGGACGCCGGCCGGCGTCTGTACGGCAAGTCCATCGCCCGGCTGCGGGCCTCGCTGGCGACGTCGGACAAGGACGCGCTCGCCGCCCTGGTGAAGCCCATTGCCCTGCTGGGCTCGTACTCGATCACCGTCGAGAAGGACCGGCGCTTTACGCACCATGCCGGCCTGGCGCGCATCCTCGAGGTCTGCGGCCCTGCCCACTTCCAGCGCCCGGACATGCTGCACGTCTTTGAGACGATCCGCATGACGCTCATTTCCGACGCGATTGTCCGTCACAAGCCGACGTTCCTGGAGAAGCCCGCGTGGAAGACGGTGCCGTGGGCGCTGAGCCCCGTGAGCAAGTGTCCGACATCCCAGCTGTTTGATATCCTGGCCGATCTGCCGGGCATCCTGGCGGGCGTGCTCGGCATTCTGCACGACCGCATCCAATGGCTGGCCGGCGGCGGCGGTGCCGCCGACGGCAGCGGCATCCCTCGCATCGAGAAGCCCGATGCCGTGGCCAAGCTGCAGGAGCGCGTGCGCAAGGATATCCGCGGTGCTGCGGTGAAGTGGTACAAGGAATGGACATCAGCAGGCGATCCGGTGCCCTCGCACCCTGCGGACGGCAGCAGCAGCGGCGGCAGCAGCAGCAGCAGCAGCAGCAGTAGCAGCCCGTCGCCGGCGGCCGCTTGTCTGGATGCCGATGCCGAGATCAGACCCTACTTTGAGCCGCGCCGATACGGCGACAAGGAGTGTGTCACAAAATTTGGGTACAACAGCAGCGTGACGGATGCGGACGGCGGTCCCATGGCTCCCACCAGGATCCTGGCCTGGGCCTACTCGCCCATCACCGGCGACAGCGAGCACGAGACGGCCGCTCTGGACCCCGAGCAGGATGCGGATCTGCTCAACGACGACGTGTCGTCGGTGCACTCGTCGCCTTCGCTGCCGTCCACGCCCACCGAGTCCTCGATCCTCGATATGGCCGTGCACATGCAGAACGCCGCCCTCTACACCAGCATTCAAGTCTGGGCCGTGCGTCTCGACCGGTACCTGGAACACGCCGCTCTGTCGCCCACGTGCGTTGATTTCATGACGCGGCCACAGCGATCGCAGTGCCGCTGCCATCACCAGAATAACAAAACACAGCAGCCCCGAGCCGACAAGGACTATGACGCAGCGGCGTCGGCATCGTCGTTTGCCACGGCGGCCGAGAGCGCGTGGGCCGCGGCATCGTGCGCCGTGACGGCGACACCCATGGACTACGGCGGAACAGCGTCGGCAAACGCCCATCACGCGACCGCTTCTGGCTCGTCGCCGACGTCCATCTTTTCCACACCAAGCATCAACTCTCACACCTCTTCGTCGTCGTCGTCGTCATCGGGCGCAGACTCTCCGAGGCACGCCTCGACGCAAAACAACAAAGCGGCAGGAGGCACAGAGAGCGCTCACCGCGGCGACATTCGGTTCCTGGCGCACATGCGCATGCTCTGCTGGCTGGCGTCGCATTTGCCGACAGCACGCGGGTCCATGCTCATCACGCTGGCGGCCGTTGGGCTGGCGCACTGCTCGCATGATGTGCGGCCTGCCGATGGACATGCCCTCATTGCAAAGGCGGCGCGGGTCAACATTCGGCGGAGGAAAGGGGCGGCATCCGAAACGGCGGCCAAGTCTGCGGCAGAAACTGCGGCGGCAGGGGCTGCGGTCGGGTCTGGGGTAGGACCTGCGGCAGGGACGGCAGCATCAGTTCAGCCTGAAGATCCGGCACCCGATGCGCTCTTGCGCCACTACAAGCGGCTGCCGCTCCCTGGATTGGATACATGGCCAGACAGAGAGGTCATGTGAGGGTCATGTGAGGGTCATATGAGGGTCATGCGAGTCCGGGAAGAATGAAATGCAACGAGAATATGATTTTCTTGGCAATATGAAAAAAAGAGTAGGGCACCCCCTTGGCTCATAGATAGAGACATGGAATGCAAGATACGTCATGTTGTGCAATGTACCGACATGCGGAGTTATAAACGAAAACCAGAAGGTCCCCATTGCTACAGCTTCCATGATACCTACTCCGTAATCCAACCTGACCGGCGGCGTCCAAGGCAGACTTGCATAAATAAAGGCATGCACTACTCCGTACACGATGCTTGTTTTTTGTGCGAGGGACGTCTATCTGAGACAAACTCTCTCGTTTGCTTCCGTCCCCGTAGGCATTTCCCCCTCTCGTTTTTTTTTTATCACTGCCTGAGAATACGATTTCGCGGCGACAACCTTGCCCGCCATCGTTGACATTTTGCAGTCATTTGTCGATCATTGGTTTTTTATGTTTTGTTTGATTTTTTTTTCTTGTTTTTTCCTTTCTTTTTTCTTTTATTTTTGCCCGGAACTGTTCAACCTACAGTGGGTAAAAGGACTATGGAACGCTAGCGGTCCGCCCCTTATCCGCTTTAGACGCAAAATACATTGTCCATGTATACAAACGGTGCATTTCCTGCAGATGGGTACCTGGCGGTACAAGCAGCGTGTATTTTGCTGCTCTCACTACTTCGTACCACTCCTCCTTACTAGCTCCGGACATGACGGTAAAATCAAAAGTCGAAAAGGTTTTCCCCCGCACGCTCGAAAAGCTGTCAGTTTCCCGCCTACTCGTATATATTCTTTGCCTTTTTTGCGATTCTCAAAAGCACGGCAATCATCGTCAACAGGCACTCTCATCCGCAGCACGCATCACGCACAGCGCGAACATCCTCTCCCCCTTCACCCCTCCCCTTTCCCCCTTCTACTTTCTCCCCTTGTCCGGCTGCTGTACCGGCAGTTCTGCCCCTCGACGTCCCACATAGCACGTGCTCAGCCTCCTTCTTCCTAATCCCAATCCCCCTCTCCCCCGCCTGGGATGCAACTCTGCTTTCCTGCACACCATACTGATACTCCGTCTCGCATTCGGACCTCACACGCTGTATCGTAGGGGTACCGTATATAAGTACGTCGTACTCCATACTCCGTGTACATACTTCTTCCGTACGCGGCCCTGGTATCAAAGTCCTTTTGGTCGCTTGACAGCCAGGTATGTATCTTACCTCTAATATACCGTTCACGCAACGGAGTTTTTCCCGGTGGTTGGTTTCAGCCGGCCTAACTGATTTTTATGTCTTTGCGCTCGTTTTCGTATGCAAAGCCTACATACGAAGTAGAACGCACCATCCCTGCGTCCAGCTGCTGGTTAAAAAAAAAAAGCGAGAGGCAAAAAAAAGAAAATAAGAAACATTGAGCCTTGAGAGAGGACAAAAAAAAAATCAAAAAATCAAAAAAAAAAGAAAAAGAAAAAGCACGGCCATCCACTTCCAACGGCTGTCGGATCCGCCACAACGTCCTCTCCTCCTCCTCCCATCCTTGTTGGTAGGATCTCTCTCGACTTTTTCCGCCCATTTGGCACGAATTGCTGCATCTGCATCTCTGGGCCCCATTCCTGCACGGCCAGTCGCATTGCATGATTATTTATTTTCTTTGCTTTTTTTTTTCCCGGGCTTTGTGCGACCTGTCGACGGGAAATTCCCGCCCCTTTTTTTTTTTCTCTTGTTCTCGATCCCTCGTTGTTTCGCCGTTTCCCACTTGTCTGGGAACTTTTCCCCGTGGCCGGGCTGCAGTGAGAACCAACAAAACTCAGGCCACATAGTATTCGGTATTCCACCCCTTCCATCTTTGTCCCCCAGCAATCCTTTCCAAAAGACGGATACACGTTTTACTCGTATATACTCGTACGGAGTATATACCCCGGGGCCATCGACCCAGCGCACCGGCACTTGGTCCCGTTGTGTACGACATACGGAGTACTCCCGTACACCTTCTTTCAGATCCCTGGGTCAGAGACAAAGCTCACAATCATCGTGTTGGTAGGTCCTTTCCGTGCGCGCATTTTATTTTTTATTTTATTTTTGAAAAAAAAAAAGAGGTTATGCTTTCTTCCTCTGCATCTTGTCGCATCTTGTCACATCTTGCCCTTTTTTGGCCTTTTTTTGCCTCTCTTGTCTTTTGCATATTCATCACTTTTCTCTACCCATCACTACCCATCTCTCTCGCCCTTTTTTCCACCGTCTTTCCCTCATCATCCTCATCAGCCCCCCCCCCCGTAGTACGCTAAGCAGCCAAGCGGGGCGGGCAAGAAAGAAAACACCCAATACATGTACAGGAAGCGAGATAAGAGGGGGGCCAGCAGCGAAGCGAAATGAGGGTATTATTCTCTACGAATGAAGAGGGAAGGCCCAAATGAGAGAGAGGCAAAAAACGCGGCGACCGAGGACGGAGAACCAGAACGGAGGAAAGGAGAAGGAGAGGGGGAGAGAGAGTGTGTGTGGTCGGAGACAGAAGGCGAGTCGCCGACGATGAAAGTGGGTTGCGGTGGGGTCCATGGCACAAAAAAATGTATACTTTGTATGCAGCGATGATGCAGGCTTGCGAAGCTCATCATGGATGAGAGCAGAGGGCCTGTTTCATACTCGTACGGAGTACGACGGAGTACTGCGAGCACGGAGGAAAGAAAGAGAGAGAGGGAGAGAGAAAGGTACGGAGTATTCCGTACTCCGTACGAGTACGAAACGGGCCTGCGGGCTTGCAGCTTTTTGCAGCCTGGAATCGGCAAGGCGTTGGACGATCGCTGCTGGCTTGGGACCAATCGGCGGTCGATAACCCACGGCAGAACGGCCGCTGCAAGAGCAAGCTGCAGTGCACTTGCAGCGCAATTCTGCTGTGCATCACACGCGGACGGAGGCTCGGTGTCGGTCGACGTCCGTCAGATGTCACTTTTTGGAGGGTGGTGTCTTTTTTTATTCCTTTTTGTTTATCCCCGGGACCTTGCATGCATTTCTGGTTTCTCCCTCTCTCTCCTTCTCATTCCCTACAGAGTAACTCCAAAAAGTCTTTGGCTCTGCTCCGTACCTCTCATATCTCATACAGGCTGCATACGGATACCCATCTCGCTTGCTGGGTAAGATATACACAGGCGTTGACGATCTGGGTTTATGTATTTTTACCCTACCTACGTCCCCCTTTTTACATCATTGTTTATGTATTTTACCTATCGGCATTTGGTCGCTTTTCTTTTTCTTTTTTTTCCTTTTAACCTCCCCCCCTCCCACTTCTTGGACCTCAGAGTACGAGTACATGTATACATACTTGGTACCTACCAGTCACACAGAACTTGCTTCATCTCGCTGCATCCCATCCCACTGCGTCGGACCCCTTTTTTTTCCTCACACCTGGATTCCTACCCGTCTTCTTGGCTCCCCTCCGTACGAGGTCACAAAGCACGCACGCACGCGTCATTCCCTCTTGTCCTCCCGTCCTCCCGTCCTCCCGTCTGACATGCTTCTTCCCATGCAGACATTCATGCCGCTCGTCTTCTAATCCTTGTCCCTTCTCCACCGCCCCGGTATCTCACAGTTCCTTTCAAAAAAAGCTAAATAGAAAGCAGCCGGCATACCCACCAAACTGCCAGACAAAGAAAAAAAGAGGACGACACACCTCTTATATATCAAGCAAAAGCTGGTGCTGGTCAGCCTGGCACGTTTGAGTTTGTGTCTCGCTCTCGTCATTGTTCATCATGTCTGGACCCGGAGAAGAGGAGCGCCATTCTTCGGTGAGTTTTCTTTCTTTTTTTTTCTTCTTTTTTTTGGCATTGTGTCTTTTGGCGATGCTTCGTTATCGGTCCTAACATGGAGTACAAGGCCGCCGTCAAGACAGCTGCCGCTGCGGCTGCCAATGATGCTGCATCCATGCCGTCCGTGTCTGTCAAGACCAAAGTAACAGAGTCGGATGCGGCATCGGTATCAACATTGGACACCGTAGAGACAAAGGCGACGGAGCCGGTCAAGACCAAGCCTGCCATCAGTACAGACCTGGCGCAGTCCGTCTATTCGAGCACGGAGCCTTCCTCGCCGACGGAGGCGCCGGCGAAACGGCTCAAGGTCAATGACGGCACCGCCGTTCGGGCCGTCACTCCAGATACCGAGTCTACGCCGGTTCCTGTTCCGGTCGTCGCTCCGTCCTCAGCAGCGGCTTCAGCACCGGCAAGCACGGCGGCACAGGAAACACCAGCTTCATCATCATCCCTTGCCGCCCCATCATTACCAGCACCACAGGATATCACGGATGACGCATCGATTCCCGCCGAAGACGCCGAAGACGCCGAAAACACCGACGACGCCAGCAGCGTCATTAGCGACACCGATTCAGCCGTCGGGGTAAGCCCCCCCCCCTCCCTTTCCCACTTGCGCCAAGCCAGTTCCCCTTTCTCTCCCCTAACCATTGGCAGTCCCTCTCCTATGTCTCTCTGGCATCGTTGACCGACAGCATTCGCGAGTTCCGGCATGAAAATGGCCGGACGTACCACTCGCTGAGTGCCGGAAGTAAGTTGATGTGCTCCCTTGCTGCAAACTCCCGCCTCGATCGCTAACAGATGTAAGAATACTGGTGCCCCAATGACGATCCGGAAAATAACCGTCTGGATATACAGCACCACGCCCACCGCCTGACGTTTGACGGAGCTCTCTGCTGCTGTCCCAAGGCGAACGGGGCCAAGCGCGTCCTCGATCTCGGCACCGGCACCGGTATCTGGGCCATGGAATACGGTATGTCGTGTCTGAATTTCCCGACGTGCAAAAGATTTGGCTGCTAATAAAAAAAAACAGCCGATGACCACCCCGACGCACAAGTGATTGGTGTTGATCTGAGTCCCATCCAACCAGAATTGTGAGTTTTTTTTTTGTCTCTTTTTTTTCGTTGTTTTCTGCCTTGTCGGCAAACTTCTTTCGCCCATCTAACACGGGTGCAGCGTCCCTCCCAACTGCTCGTTCGAAGTCGATGACGTTGAAAAGGATTGGACATGGTCCAACAATTTCGATTTCATCTGGTGGCGCGCCTTACTCGGCTGCTTCTCGGATCCCCAGGCCATGGTCCAAAAGTGCTTTGACAACCTCGAGCCCGGCGGCTACCTCGAGATGCACGACGGCACCTTTCCGCCGCAGTCCGACGACGGCACCCTGCCCAAAGACTGCGCCCTCCTCCGGCTGACGGAATTGGCCACGGAAGCATCGCATCGCCTCGGCCGGCCCATCAATGTCGCCGAGTACTATGGCCAGATGATGCACAATGCCGGCTTTGTCGACGTTGTCTTTGCAAAGTACAAGTGGCCGATGAACACGTGGCCGCGTCACAAGAAGATGAAGACGCTCGGCCACTGGACGCTCGCCAACGTCGAGGGCGGTCTGGAGGGACTCTTTATGGCGCTGCTGACGCGCGGCCTCAACATGAAGGCCGAGGACATTGTCGTCCTCTGCGCCGAAGCCCGCAAGGATCTCCGCGACACAAGCATTCATGCCTACTGGCCAGCGTAAGTGCCATTGCTGGACAGGAGGGAATGGGGGAAGCGAGGAAGCGATGAAACGATGAGCCTGTTTATGTGTGCTAACTTTTTGTCATAGGTATTACTGCTATGGACGCAAGCCTGAGTAATGACCTCGACCAATTTTATTTTTTTGGTTTTTTTTTTTAATTTTTGTTTTTCCCCTTTTGTTTTACCCCTTTTTTATGCGCGATTTTGTCTTGTATTTTCTGCTCGGTTCTCACGACGACATGATGGCGCCAGCCTGACCACACGGATCAGCACATGGAGTTTTTTTTTTTTTTTTGTCTGCGCTCGGATTTTGTATCTCTGCCTGGCGTATAATTATATATGCTGTGTTTGTGTATATACTTTACGTTTGTTTATGCTTTATTTTTTCGTGCCTTTCATCTCTCTTCGTGTTCTGGTAATACTTTTCAGTTCATTAGACAAGTCTTAAGGAAGAAGAGAAACCTAATATCATATGCTCTACGCTGCATACGGTACGACGAGGAGAGGAACCAACCGCTTGACAGCCCCACCTACCTACGTTGTATTATACGAAGTAAGTACATATTAATACAATGTAAAACTACTACCTACCTTGGATGTGACTGGCAGTTGTGACGTTCACACACCACCTTCGTCGGGACTCTTGGCGGCTGCAACCCTACGGCCCCCTTTTTTCGTGTCGGGCACTCATTAGTCGTTCTGGGGTAGGAAAACAATGGCTCAAGACAGGCCAAAAAAAATAAAGAAAAAAATCAGCGCAGCCGATCCCCCAACCCCCAGAAACAGAACCCTCTCCCAGCAAAACCCATACCCTTGCTTTCTTTTTCTTCCTTTTTCTTCTTTTTGCTTTTTTGGTTACCTATTATCTTTCCTATTATTAGGCGTCAGCACCAAGCCTCACGGAAGCCTCACGGAAGCCTCACGGAAGCCTCACGGAAGCCTCACGGAAGCCTCACGGAAGCCTCACGGAAGCCTCACGGAAGCCTCACGGAAGCCTCACGGAACGTATGTATTTCCACCTCGCCACCCGGTCACCTTGACGTCACCTCTCTCAGCTCCATCTTTTCACTTGTTACCTCTCTCCACCTCCACATTTTGACGATGCGCAAGTTTTGGGTGACGGAGGAGGACGGAGGGATATGATCTGGGAATCTGAGAATCTGAGAATCCGAGAACTTTGGGCCCCATGTCGTATCTTGCTCTTCGTATGGGACTTACGGCCGGGCGAGTATCGCGGAATGAGATACAAGGCCCTTGTTCAACGGGAGCACGTGTAAAGGTAAGATGGAGTGTGGAGTGTGGAGTGTGGAGTGTGCCAGATGATTTCCCTCTCTGCCAAATAATCTAAAACAAGGTTTTGCTCTGTGAATACGAGGTTTTTTTTAGTGGCTGCCTTTTGTTGGTGCTCATGGGGGGTCATCTTGTTTAGGTATCCCCTCTTCGTTCTCTTTTTTTTTCGCTTTTTCGCTTTACGTGGGGTCCTGCTTCGGCCGTGGAATCAAGAGAGACTTGTTAATCTGCCAAGCCCCTCCGCATTTGCGCCCGAATAGACCGGTGTGATTGGGTGCCGAGAATACGAGCTCCCGAGGAAACGTTATGGTATCGGCGTATATGCATGGTTTCAGGTCACACGAGATGCGCAAAGTACAACAACAGGCCACGAGGGAAATCGAAAGACACAGCCTGAAAGGGAAAAACGTCTCACAATGCTCAACCCCCCAAGACCCAAATTCTGAAAACGAAAAGCCCAAAGTGGCCAGAAATGCCAAACGACCTCTCAAGACACCCAAAAGGTTTACAAATCGCACGACATGTTCAAGACATGCCAAGCATGACTCTCGCGCTTTTCGAGGTTTCTGAGGTTTCACCCTTGCAGAGAGAGGGCCCCCAATGCATCGTTTCACAAATATGCTCCCAAACTCGTGGATGGATCTAAAATGCATTCTTACTTTTGTACATGTAGCATGCCGCAGCTGGTTTTGCAACTCGCCTCCCGCCGTCGCAGCTTAGCTCCCAGTCGGGTCATATGCGCGAGACCGAACAGAGAGAGTAGTGGGAAGATGGGCCAACCTACAAAAGATAAAAACAGACAAAAATAGATAAAAACAGACAAAAATAGGCAGAAATAGAAGGGTACCTACTCCTGCGTACCTTACCATGACATCAGGCCGCAAAACCTCCGTACTCGGCTCACACGATACCTGCCCATTTTAGAAGTAGCGCCGGCAATCGTCTTATGTAGGTAGATCCAAAGAGGAAAAAAGCACCAAAATGCGAGCCGCCAAAAAAGGGCTGAAGCAAGAAATGAAGGAGGGACGAAACGGGGGGAAATGGAAAATGGAACAAATAGAACAAATGGAACAAATGGAAAAAAAGGAATAAAAGTAATGAAAATGATAAAACGAACAGAGAACGAGCGAGAGAGAGAAAAAGTTGCCTTCCGGGTACAGTGTATCTCACTCTTTTCTCAAGGAGTATGGAGTAAATCGATAAATCCCTAAAAATCCCCGTCGTCCATTCCGTCGTGTGACGTATGCCGAGGCTGGCGGGCTGGGGAAGTGCTCCTTTTTTGCCACTGGCTTCGTCCCTGGGGTCCTGATGATCGCAATGATGCTGAGATCACGATCCATGCGCACACCGTTGATAGCAAAAGTCGCCCTCGTGTCCTGGTTTTTGATTTGTTTGTCGTTTGCCCGGGACAGAAAACGAGCAAAAAGGGCAGAGGCTAAAAAGTACCCGATGCGTGACGCCAAAATAGGCAGATGAGGTATCAGACAGCAGAGTCCATGTCTCGGTGCATTTACAAAGGGATTGGGGGGACACAGGTGCCCCTACTTTGTACAGGTGGACAGGTGGCGTATCCGTACATGTACATGGTCGTGAAGAATGGCAGCTGTGTAGGTATTTTGTGATCAAGCATTGTTTTTTTTTTTTTTTTTTTTTTTTTTTTTTTTTTTTTTTTTT